>JXXA01007948.1:0-14462 GCA_000956255.1 Anopheles punctulatus
GCGTCAGGTTGAAGTACATAGAGAGCGAATAAAAAGGGCACCCAATTGCATGCGACAGGGGAATGACGCTTTTTTTAATGCAGCCGATAATCGGTGGAATATTTTTTTTTTTTTTGCATGGTGACTTCTGTCGGAAGACGCTTGCTTTGTCCCAACAAACGTTGGTTGTCTGTCTAGCCGTTGATGGTACATCGCTTTGCCGAAGGAAAAGTAGGCGGAAAATTGCTTCCGAGCATGAAAGCGCTCGATTGGAGTCGCCCAGTTACGTAAGGCAAAGCTTGATTGATTAGTTTATTCTTCTTAAAATCTAAAAGAAATATAAAAACAAGGAATTTCTTAAAAGGAAGGCGCTTTTTATGGTTTTTTTTGACACCTTAAAAGACTGATTTTCCATTTGCCAAAAGCTAATTTGCCCACCGAAACGGCCTAACGGCGGATCTTCGCCGGCAACGAACGTATCGAATCGCTGTTGCTTCGATCCCTTTTGCCCGTTGCGCGAATGTTCCGCAAAATGTCACCCACTACGTTTTACACAACGGCCACGCCCGCTCGCATTTGCCCACCCGGAAGAGCACACACAGAGAGACGAAAATTAACAACGACACACGTAATGGGCGCTCGTGATCATGAATTACGATTGTGTCCACCGTGACCACCGGCATCGGGGTGGTGGAGAGTGGTGATAGGTAGGTGGGGCGGGGGGGAGGGGTGAACATCCGCCGGCTGGAATGTGGACACGGCGATTCCGAACCATCAAAACTGACCGATTCACTCGGAAAGCACCGTTGGCGTAATTATTTGCCCGTCGGCACAATGCCCGCGCTGATCCTTCGTCGTTCTTGTTGACGAGGTTTTTTTTTCTTTCTCGCTCGCCAGTTCTTTGGCCTAGTTCTGGCCGGATCGAGCTGGGCGGGGCAGAGATTGTCGTTATGATTTGTAGATTGCATCAATTTAGAGCTGGTTGAGATTACCTGCACTGCTTATCTTTCAAACAATAACACACTTTTGAACGAGAAAAGTGGTGCAACCGATTGGTAGCTAAACATTTGGGACGATCTTTGCGATCAAATTAAGACAACGTTACATTCCTCGGGAAGCGGATGATTTGCATTTTGTTTGGGTATTTTAACGCATGTCTCACTTTGAGTGAAGTTATCTGTTTCACTGCTTGAGGCGAGCGTCGAGTGCGTCAAACTTTCACATCGGTACGATCTAATTGTTTCTGCAACGCCACGATTAGGTCGCGATGAGGTGAAGGGATTTTTTAGGCAAGCTTCATTAAGAACATCTGTGTGTGCGAATTTTATTCAAAACATGTGACAATGTGGATCGACTCCACACTTTATCGAAACTATGCATCGTAGCAGGAAATGTGCTCCCAAGCCAGGGGTCGGCAAAGTTTGTATGAAAAAAAAATGGAATGAAAATATAAAATGGAGGAGAAGGTTTTGTCAAAACACTGAAAATATTATTCAGGAAATGAACGTTTTTAATTAAATTTAATTAAAGAATTTGTGAAATTAAATCGTCTGCTCTACAATTCAGAGTGAATATGAACAAGTTGAACAGATAAATCATTTTTTTTAGTTCTTACATACATAAAATCTTGCTTGTAATTAAAAATATTTGTTTTGGATGATTAACTTTCAGAATAACTTAATTGAATTGAGAATAACTTCTCTATGTGTTGAAATGAACTCAAGATTTAAGAAACAAAAACATTTCGCCCATGTTGGAGAGAAATTTTGACCATGAGCAAAACATATAACAGTGTTGTAAAAATTATGCAACTATTATTAAAACTCGCGCTATTCCCGTTTGAAGTGAAGCTTTTGTTTGCAGCCCCTGCTTTAGAAAAAAATTAAACCAAACGTCTTAGCAACGCAGCAACAGTTATTTAGCACTGCCGCCACCCTCCGCAGGACATTCCCGTTGTCGCATCTGCCGATTGTGCCGTTTAATCTGATAATTGTTTTTGATCATTTTCCGGTTGCTTGGCTGCAACGAGTTTGCTAATCTCTCGCATCGTGCGCATGTTAGCAATGGTTGAAAGCAGTTCGCAACTCGTAGGCGCAGTCTCCGTCGCTGCTACCGTGTCGATGATGACGATGATGTTTGCGTGTCCGTGTGTCTGTGTGAGTGTGTGTGTGTGTAAGTGCAATCGAGTGGTCATCGAGTGAGTGCAGACGGCGCCGACGGTCGACGAAAAGCCGTAGTTTTGTTGTATCATTGCGCCGTTGATTAAAATTCTTCGGGAAACGCTGGCTCATTATTCGCAAATTGGTCGACGTTTCGGGGGTCGGCGCGTAGTGGTTCGTTAGGCGCACCGGATGAACCGGCGAGGGCGCTTGTGGCGGCGTTGAAAGGGAGCGAATGTTTGCCGAATGTCCCGCGGGGCCGCACGGACATACCGATCGAGTAATCTCTGACGGCAGGCTGATGAGCCCGAGGCACGCCACATTCGTCCCGTTTTCGTGCCAAAGACTACAAAATGGGGAAGTGTGTTTTACCCCATTCATGCCCCCAACCGACCGTTTGCTGGGGTTTTTCTTATCAAACACGGCAGGATCTTGTTAAAATTACGGCTTAATTATCGTGCCAAAAGAATCGATCGTTACGGCGGGGTCGCGTCGTAATTGCACCGGTAGCGCATTCGAACGTGACCCGTTTTGGGCACGCTGCACGGTTCCGTGGAAGGTGCGAGATGGTGATAAAAAGGGAACGATTGTTGAGTGTGTGTGTGTGTTTTTTTTTCTTCAATTTAAACCCGCAAAACTGCAGTCAGCTTGCCAGCTGCGCATCCCTGCGACTGCTGGTGTAGAAAGTGCTTATTACGCATCATTTGTAGCTCTGATTTGATGATAAATCTAATGTGTTTTTTCTTCTTCTTTCTCTCCCTCTTCACTTCACAGGACAACTGATATGGTCATATAAATGTCGCTTAAAAAGGCTTTCGATGGTGGATATAGGTAAGTAAGGGTTCAGTGATCCGTGCCGTGGTCGTTGACCAAATTTATACACCCAGAAGCCAGACCCGTTAAAAACAATTAGCACATAAGCTTTACAAACTATGGCTAATTGATCGCGAAACCGCGCACCATCGATCGATCGCTAATTTGGGTGCGATTTTTGCACCGTTTGCTAATGAGCGAAGGGAATCCGGCCGTGCCCGACCTACGCTCGAAACTATTTGGATTCGTGCGCGCGCGAACACACATAAATTAATCAGACTGTCTCCGCGCCAACGGTCGGCGGCCCTGGATTGATTGGTTTTTGTGAGTTTTGCGTAGAAGATGAGGGGAAGCTTTTCATAAAAAAAGAAAGAAAAGAGAAGTCACCGACATTCACGGCATTTCCGATAACCATCCCACCTTTCCCGCTTTCACAACCCACGACTGTTGACCATTTCTGACCATTCGCGTGGTATATAAAATACCAAAATTTATGCTAATAGAAGTCAGCATTCAAGCGTTATCAGCCGAACCGAGCGGCGGCGCTTTGGCACCGGTTTGGATTTTCCGCGACGATGATGAATGCTGCAAAAGGTCTCGCAGCCGTTTTGCTAATGAATTTGATAATCTACCGACATTCGTCATACTTTTACGACGTGCCGTCGCTTGACTAATCGATCAACGAGCTGAGGGTGGAAGGGAGAGAAAAATGCAGCTCGGTGTGATGAAATATTCGAAGAAAATCCTCGTTGGAAGATCGGATCTTTTGTTTTTATTACTTTGGGTATTTTTCGGGAACGTCTTCCGACATGCATAAATCAAGCGGGGCGCATTAAACAGTCTCGACGATCATATTTCTTGCTTCAAACGTCGATCGGTTGATAAAACCGCTCGCCCCCACGTCCGTCCGCTGGTCGTGCCTTGTTTTTTTTTGACAAACTCCGTGGGAAGTTACTCGAACTCGTGTGTGTGTGTGTTTTATTTTTCTTTGACTAATTAAATAAATTTCTTAACCCGTGCGTTAATATTTGTAGCTTTATTATTTATAATCTTCACCCGATCGTTGAGCTTCCAGCTCGCTTCGCTTATGGGGGGGCTTGTAAAATGGAAATAACGTCCACAACAAAACCACCTTTTTGGCGCGGGTTGACGGATTGCATACCGGACAGATTCGACTTTGTGTGGTTTGGTTTGGGTATCTGTCGCTGGCCGAACAAACAGGAAAAAAACCCCATCCTACGGAAACCCGCGCACGATTTATGGCAGCTCTCCAATCAACATCGTATCTGCCTACAATCTGCCGAAAGCGACGCGAATTCGGGTGATAGATTTGGGGACCCGAGGAAGGGGCTTCGATCTCTCCCCGCACACGTTGATAGTGGCCTAAATGTGACACAATCCACAATCGCAACCCATTACTCGAGCGAGCACGGGAATCGCGAACGGAACACACGGCATCGAACGCGACGTTAGCTGGGGTGTCTCCCGTTCTTCCCACCATTCATCACAGCTCAAAAGAAAAAAAAAAAGCTCTCCCATCAGGACTATGTTTTATGCTAAACCCTTTTCTGATCCACCTTTGTGCCGATTCCACCGAAATTTCTGCGTGGGCGGTCATGTTTTTATTCTATTTTTTTGCACACACGCCCGATTCGATGACGGGAAACAGATTATCGAGTCGACAGATTTGACAGGGCTGTGGTACACCGCTTGATCGTCACCGCCGTGGGTTTTTCTATTTTTTTTATTTTTTATTGTGGTTGAGTGTCGCGTCAGAACAGGCCCCCCTCCGATATAGGCCAATCACTCCGGGGCGATAGGAGGGAATTAATAAAAGCATTAAAACGGGGCAGGTTTTATGAAACCGTGACGAACCGTGCGGTCGGGATAGCGTTCGGGATGTTGATCGCGATTTTGATTATTCCGTAGCCGTGGTTCCAATTTCCTATCGCCGATATAAATATCGATCGGCGGGCCCGATCGCACGCTCATAACGGTGTGGTGCGTGGTTCGGGCTCGTATGTTGCGTGCGGTATTGAAGTTTAGCTCGGTGTAACCCCCTCGCTTCCCGAAACCGACCTTTACGTATGGTGCAGAAAAGTTAACGATGACACGGGCTAGTGAAAATTCGTATCAAACGAGTCAAACGCGCAGGTAATTGTGAAGTACCGTCGTAAAACTGTGCCGCAAAGTGCGCTTCCGTTGACGAACGGTGATAAAAATTGCAATTTACACTAATAGCATCGGCAAAACACCGGTTTGCGAACCCGAAAGCGGTAAAGAAAGAAGCCGCCCCAACTTTCAACGCATCCGCATCCGTAGCCAATAAATGTGCGATTATGATAATTTAACGATCGTTTTGTGGCTTAATCAGCGCAGATAAGCGACGCATTCGCTTGATCCGCTAAGCGGTGGTTCCAATGTGCCCGGATTCCCGGTCCGATGCAACCGGGCGCCATAAAACCGATGCAGTTTTAGCAGAGAGAAAGAGAGAGAGAGAGAGAGAGCATGGAGAGCGATTAGATTAAGCGGCCATAAGCTTTGGTCAACTTTCCACCGCACGCCAACAGTCGGTAGGAATGGTCCAAAACTCACATCCACTCTCGCTTTCGATCGCAACCGTCGGGCTGGAACGTGTAATCAAATCACGCAGGTTGAGTTGGAAAAAAAACAGACACACAGCTTGTCATGTTGTGCCGACCCGATCGCTACTGGGCGTCGCTACGTCGTGGTGCATGTTGTACAACAAGATCATTTTCGTTCGGCGCATAGCACGAGATAGCACGATCCTCGTTCCGCTAGACACAATCACGACACGGTGGCGCTCCGGTGGCAGTAAAGTTGCGCGCCTACGAACACAAGCAGCAGCGCTGGAAAGGTAACATAAACAAATTGATTAGTCGTGTTGGCCGATGGTAGGCTGCTGGTTCTTATGAAGGAGGCGAAGAAGGTGTACGAGCATGCGATTTGCATCTGTATCCACTTACCGACCCGGTTTTGTACTTATCGGAAGACACAAACGGATTTTGTTTTCGCTCCCGAGCTCCCGATAGCAACCGTGTCGAATTCGCTTTCGAGCCTCCAGCTCCACTTTGCATCGGTTGACTATCATCATCACCCCGGCTTATCGTGGGCCGGCTTTTGTCGATCATTTTCGTATCGAAATCTCGTTAATCCTCTCAGCGGTGGATCGCTAGCACCGTTTTCAACCGTTGCATCCACGCGCAATCCCTTTTCTGGAAGGGCTGCTGAATATTTATACCACAAATTGACCAGCACGATCGAAAAGGGATTACTCGGGCAAGATTAATTCAACACCATCAGCGGTCGGTTGAGATGATTTTTGGGGGAAAATTGTTCCGTAGTTCCGGATCGGTGCTGCTGCTTTTGGGTGCATTTTAGTATTATTATTATTTTTTTTTACGTAATATCCTCTACATTGTTCGTGATAGTCAAGCTCAAGATGGCTAACGTTTTTGGTTTGTATTACGTTCGAAATTTCGGAACCAGCCATGCGAAGCTTCTAAATCAATGGCGAACGATGATCGTTGGTGAGTCTTGCGATTAATCAAGAGAAAGTGCTGCGTTGGAAATCGTTGGTGCAGAAAAGATTAATTTACAGCTTGTTTCGATTAATTTGCTTTAATGTTTTAAGCATGATGGAAGTTTGCTGCTTTAAATGCATCGCAATCATAATGCTAGTAAATTGAGATAATTTAATTTTTCATCATTTGCCACGCTTTAGTGTAGTAAAGAGCTTAATAAATCGTTTTAAATTATTGTTTTTAAAATGAATCCAATGTTCTAAAATTGTGTGCAAACAGCAAAAAGTTTCAGTCTATAAATGGCCGGTCAAATGGTTTTGAACCATATCGATCATATTATTGTATGCAATTTTTCATAAATTTGTGTATACAATATTCTTTTCATATCAACGAGAACAATACGGCTACCAATTGCACGATCATAAATTTCGGCGTATCGTCTTTCTTTCCAATTTATAAACTCATCTCCCCGATTTTTGTGCTTCAGAAGCACTTCGATAGATTTCTTTTTACTTTATTAACGAGAGTGAATTAGATAATTCTTGATTTCAGTTCGTGTTTTACTAACACCGATACTTGTACAATTTCATCTTATCACGATAATATCACAATGCACTTACGCACTAGTGTAATTCAACATAGCACGGTGAACTATTATTGCCACGCGTAAAGATTCTTCTAAATGTTTCATTCATCTTGGGTTAGGTTTTTTGTTTTTGACAACGTTAACGAGCGATGGGCTAGCACCCATACCATTTTCAGACTTTCTTATTGTGTATACGTGAGGCGTTCGTTCTTTGTCTTTCACGAAACTTGCTGACTCTACTCAGCACGTAGAGTAGTTCTTATCGACTAGGCTTGCAAACCGATCTGGGTAATAGTGATACCCAGATTATTTTAACGTATTCAGTTCAACAAATCTTAAACAATTACAAAATTACTCCTCTTCTCTCACTACGCTTCGGTGGGGCAGCAAATGAGGAAAATGTCTGCCCCGCTTACCCTCAGCTTACGCTTCCGCATGAAATTCAATATGAAGTTTTGCGTTGTCTCTACCGTACGTGGCTCTTGCACGTACTGCAAAACCGGTGAAAACGTTCTCAAATCAGCTTGCATTTGCGGCTGCCGGGCGTAATCATTTCGAACGGCAAGCTTTTCGAGTAGCGCACTGCTCGATAAATGCCGTACGCGATGAGCGAGCACGCGAGTGTAGCCAAGACACCCACCACGAGCAGCACGTCCAGCATGAGATACTCGAACCACGACAGATGGCGCACGTGTAGCGGTTTCGTGCCGCCGTTGCGCGCAACGTACTCGAGCCACCAGACGGCCCGCTCCATCGGGGTTTGCGGTTGATCGTTGAGCAATCGGTGCAGCTTGTTCACGTTCTCCTGATACCTGAACGAACGGATGAAATGGACGAGAGGTATTTAGCTAACGAGCATTTTGGTAGGGAAAAAAACAACACATCTTACCGTTCGTTGGTAAGAACATCTCGCAGCTTGTCGACGAACGTCTGGGTTTCGAAATCGATGAGTGAAATGATGCCCGCTTCGTACTTGGCAATCTGGCGCAGGTAGTGTTCGTAGGAGGTCGAGTAGCTTACACCGACCACGGGCACTCGGTGTTGGATGGCGTCCTCGACGTTGATCTGTCCGCCGTCGGTAATAAACGCGCGTACTTTTGGATGACCTAAAGATGAAGGAAAACCGTTGATTAAACGGAAACTATAAAGTAGCATTCTCGAGGACACGTTTACTTGAAAAATACGCTCATCTAATGCAGTAATGATCAATTTATCATCTACATGAGACCTAGTAAACAAGCAATTGCAAAACAAATCTCCGCCTACTCTTCTCACTGCCACGCAGGATAAGGGGTAAATATTTTTCGACCTTCACTCTTGCGTGCTACAACCGTCCTGTACTGCGTGTATGTGTGTGTGTTGATGATGCGTTTTGTTTTTGCAGTGGCGGAATGTCCATATGCGCTTGCCAACGGGTCGATAATTCTCCCTCGTGCTGGCACACGCCGTCGGTTTGTTATTGTCGTTTTGTTGCGCCGGCTGCATTTCTCAATGAACCCCCGCCGCCAGCAAGAGCACGTGCGTACGAGTGTGACTGTCACTCTATTACGTTTTAAGCACTTCCCCTCGCACGAACGCACACAGATAGACAACGAACCCGACATGAACCGCTGCAAAACAACACCGGTCGATGGGAAACAACCGGGCTGCCAAGCCCCCAGAAGGGGTGAGTTTGGCGAGCGAGCGCGACCGCGATTCAGATCATTGACGAGCCGTGGATGCTTTTGTGGTAGAGAGGGGGCACTTATCGTTACCCTCCCGCTGTGCTCAGACAGCCCCCCCCCACCGGACTCCCCTCAACGCTCCCCTTTGGTCGCTATCTAATCTTGTTTTTGTTTTGATTTGCTTCAAACATGCCACATCGCTACCACAAGCACACAAACACACACACACACACACTTACACCCAGACGTTCCCACATTTGCGGTTAACCTCCCGCAATACACACATCGTCTCTTGTGCTCATCGGGGCAAAATAGAAACCGGGAAGTAATTAATATTCACCGAGAGCTGAACGCCGGCAAACCACACCGTAGACTATGTTCATGTGAGTGAGTCGATTCCGTCACACGTTCGGTGAAAAACAAATTTTGACGGCGAAAAGAGGTCGACAGATGACATTTCACCACAGCCTGCTTCACTCGCCTTAGAAACGTGTTTTTTTCAAGGTCTCGAAGGCAGATTTACAGCGACGCCCTGGGTACTGCGTAGATGTTGTTTCCATCGTGCAGAACTAGTTCTGCTTGCCCCACTAATTTGAAATATCTCTGCTGATTGGGACGCCTGGTTCGGTAGCCTTCGCCCAAGTTCACGTTCAAGGCACCCAACCCACACGCTAACGAAGCGTCGCGAATTCGCTCGTCAAGGAGGTACAAAAACTCACCTAAAACGGCCTCCTGTGGTACGCTGTGCGATTGGTAGATGCGGCCCGTACTGTTCACCAGCTCCATGTCCCGCTCGATCACCCAAACGCTGGCCAGATCGAGCTGCTCGAGCGCTTTGGCGATCTTGTCGATGCGGGCCCGGCCGGCGGCGCCACCGAGTGTTGCGCCGAGATTCACATACACGACCGGCGCGTCCGAATGCGTAAGGAACAGGCTCAGATCTTCCGGTAGCGCAGCCTTCCGATCGCGCTGATGGATGCCGCCAAGGTAGACGGTGGTCGGTCCGACCGGGCGAACGTTACCGAGCTGCTGGTGTGCGTTAATTAGCAGCAAATCGGCGTTCTGCTCGATTTGACGCAAATCGGAGATCTGTTCGCCGAAGTTACTGCGGGCAATCACGTTCTGCGCCGGGATCTCCTCGGTGTAGTAGTAGAATCTAGAGGAAGAGCGAAGGGAAAACACGATTAATGAAACCTCCTGCAGCGCGGGAACACATGTGGCCGTGTTTGCTACAAACAAGACGTTATCAGTTTGATAAGCCACATCGTCGTCACTGTCGGTGTACGTCACGGGGAGATTGGGAGGGTAATGCTATATTTTTGCAAAATACTACTGACACGCAATAACATTACGCAATCTAATCGGACAAAGGTGAAGGTAATATTTGCCGATTCATATTAAAAAAAAAAAAACAAAAATGAAGGCCACGGCAAGAAAGTATCCACACGCAGGAATGCATATGAACGATAACAGACGCTTATCAGCCAACGAGTGGCATCATAAAGCGAAATCTGGAGCAAAGCATACTTTGTATGAGCTCATTATCTGTATTTTTGATAGCTGCGTACGTTATACAATTAATGTAGCTGATAAAACCACTTCTAGCGCATAACTCATAACGAAAAGCGGTGGAACACTTGAGATTAGCACATTAAGGCTCGCCATGCTCGCGTCTCGTCACACTTATCTCCAACGCCAGAGGGTTGCGATCTTTTATTTTAAGAAGCGCTCACAAATAGATTTTAACACACAGCAAAACTAGCACTTCCCGGCTGGCCATCTGCGTCAGTGTGCAGGCAAACAGGGGCATGTGAAACGGTTGTCGATTGCTTAGCAACGAGCTGACAATTTCTCGTGCAAGCATGCTACGCGAGCAGTTTATGATTTCTCAAGTGCCGGTTGCGATTCTCACGCCGATTCTAGAAACCGTGGATACAGGTCAGGTGCAACGGCCAATAACATCCGTTCCGGATATACTACCGAACCGTCCGAAATGGCAATTAAGCGTTACCTCACGTGCAGGTGACCTGCACACGCGAACGTTCTCCTTCTCACCCCGTTGAGAAGGCGTTGTTTTCTAGTTCCGATGCCTACTCGGGTTTTTTTTTTGTTTCCATTATCCACTTTTACTTGTTTGCCTCGGTCGCAGAGTCACTGCACCTGACTGACTTGCACTTTTGTGCCCGGTCTGCACACGAGCACTCCCCCCCCCTCTCTTCCCCCCGCTCCTTTGCAATGGAGCCAGTTCAACCCCAAGTGCTGGTGACGAACTGGTGCTGCTTAGAGTTGCTCAATAATAATTGCACCGCCACCGTGTCAGGGTTGAATAATTCATACAACACGTCGTTAATTACACGGGCCGCTGCTGCTACCGTAAAAGGTATGTGGGGTGCAGCAGCCCTTCGTTATCAGCTGTTCGAAAACACGCACGCACACACTTGTAGCTTACCTGTACCAGACGGTGAACAGCACGCTGGAGATACGCTGCAGCAGACTCAGATCCTCGCTGAACGGCATGAAGATGCTTGGGTAGCCGATCGGATGGTTCGGATTGCCGAGCGCTTCGTGCGCGTTGATAAACGCACCACCGTTCGCGATGCCCACCAACGGTGCGCGGAAGTGTTCCGCGAACGCATTCATCAGCGTGACACCGCACCACTCCACCATCACCACATCGAACCGGCTGCACTTCGCACCATCGGTTGCTTCCGGCATCCGGGCCGACTCGATCAGTCTCTGCATCGCGGGATGCTGTAGCTCCTCCGCCGAGATCGTGCGCATCACCTCGAAGATGTTCCGCAGCATGTCGCGTCCATCCAGCCCATCCCGGCCGAGTTGCTCCAGCACGGGAAGATCGTAAGCAAAGCTGAGATCGATCTGCTCGATCCGACCGAGCGTCCCATTGACATCGCGCTCCACCTCATCGATCGGGTCCGTTGTCACCAGGACGATATCGTGGCCGCGGTTGGCAAGCTCCTCGATGAGCGGCCGATAAACGAGCTGGTGTTGCTTCAAAGGCACCGGGAAGATTGCCAGTATTTTAGCCGCTTTGCAACCGCACGCTGAGAGCGCGACAACGACGGCCACGAGCAGGGCGAGTGTGGTGGTGCCGCGGGACATTATTGCTTTGTAAGGGGTTTACCGAGCCGATCTATTTTTACCCTAGCCACCAAAGTCTTTTGCCAAGTATTTTTTTTTGTTTTTGTTCGCAATGGATCGCTCCTCTAACGATGTTTCTCCACCGTCCGTTATTATTCGCTTAGTTCCACACTTTTGGACGAGAATTAACACCCCACCACGTCCCGCTACGCTCACGTTCACTGTCGGATGTTCGATCAATTGAATTTCGCACTTGCTTGACCCACGCTAATTGGCGAATTGGTGGTGGTCCGTCCTGGGCATGTGATCGGATGATCGGACAAATTGACACCAACGGGATGGGGCGATCAAGCACGCACTGCACCACCTTGAACTGGAGCAAATTTCATCCAATCAAGCGCACAATCAACGCCAACGGTTGGGTGTGCCCCTCGTTGCGATTGTCACACCCCGACGTAGGCAGACACGGTAGGCTGGTACGTCGCTTTAGATAATCCTTTTGTTACCCGAGAGAATTGAACGGAATTAGGTCCACTGCGTTAGCAACGTTGCACTTTCTATTGGGATTAATACGAGCTACAGGGAAAGGAAAAAACACGAAGAAAAAGTGTCATTTAAAAGGGTTAAGGTAGGTGGATGTCGCAAATGGAATTATTCATCTTTATGTGATCAAAAATGTACGGTGTTAATAGATCTTTAGGAACACACTTCCCCGGGGACACATTCTCATTCGTTCGCTAAATAGGCCTGCAATGACGAAACTATGACGTACGCCAACCGTTACGAAACATGTTTCAGCCGCATGATGCTATTCTGGCTGGCCCGACCGGTTGCTAATTGATAATAATTATCGATTTTTTGTTGGTCCTCATAAATGCGTATAGTTTTGGGTGCAAAAAAAGTCAACCGGGTAGTTACAACGGTTTTTTGTTTTTTTTTTTGTTACGTAACCATGCTGTTTGACGTCCTTTTACCTTTTGCTAGTTGCGGGTTGCTGTTTGATTTAAGCTGTTTAGGAAGTTTCGTGAGCTCTTTAGGAACCGATTACTATTAGTTTACGCGTGCCGTGCTAGGCATATAATCATTTCCGCCATTGCGAGTAACGCACAAATATGTGAACGTAAAGTTGCGTTTTCTATTATCGAGCTGGTCGCGTGAGGAGATGGAAATTGATTTATCATAAACGCTTCAATCACGGATGGAATGTTCAACAGATTGTTTAACAGGAAGTGTTTTTTGTCTAAGCATTGCAAATTATTATTATTTTTGATTCATATTTAACATGTCCTACTATGGCAAATCGGGCAAATTAGACACATTATTTGCTTACAATTGTTTACTATAGCACTTAATTCGCTTACATCGCACTCACGGCTAGCCGAGCTACTCTGAGTTCGACTCATAAGCTCATTTTTTCCTCACTTTTGCACTGTCGTAATCGCTTTGTTTGCGCTTGGTCGACAGTGGAAAGAACATGGGCAACATATATTGCCGGCGATAGTGATCCCACATGCGCGCTGGTACCCATGAACGTCCGGCATGAATCATGCCCCTCAGGCGTGCGGTAAAGCACATACACACCCTCTGTCTTATCCGGCCTTCCCCACTTCTCCGTGGGATGGTTCTGTCTTTCAAACCAACGCAAGTAGCGGGCGCGTGTTTTGCTCGCGCTCTTCTTTGTGTTCCGTCCGGATGGGTTTGGGGGTATTGTGGAAAAAAAATGCTATAACCACAGTTGAACTCAAAAGTGGCCACTTCCTGCGTGAACGAAACAGCTGAGTTGTGTGTATGTTTTTTTCTTCTTTGCTTTTTCTTTCTCTGCACCATCCGCCACAGTCGACTGAGGGTGTTTATTTACTAATTTATTCATTTTCACCCGTCGCGGATGGAACGAAAGGAAGCGATAAACCACCTCAAGGGTTTGATAATGCCTGTGTGTCCGGATGGTGTTTTGAATTTCAGTGATGCTTGGCATCAAGCAAGAGGACTGCGCGTACCGGACGACGAATCTCTTTCGGTACGAATTTTACTGCACTCGATCGGCTGCTCGATCGACTGGCTGACACAAAGAAGAGCACCATATCTCGCCACTGGGGCTTGTTGGCAACCATAACCTCTCCGCGCTGTTCGAAACTCACCTTGCCTGCAGCGTTTTTGCCACCGCCGTGTCGCGTCCTGCGTTGAATTAATTATAGTCAGCTGCTGCTTCACACTATGCGTGTGCACACAAACACACACAGAGAGACGCGGGCGAAGAAAGAGCGTTTACGCTTTGTGCGTCGTGCCCAGCCTGGTACGGCTGCTGCAGTTCGCTCGAGTACAGAAAAATACACTATATCTTAAAACGCAACAACCTCGTGGTACTAGTGTTTAGCACGCGCTGCTTATTAAACTTTGATCAAATTTTGAACACACACTTCGATACAGCTCGTTTTTGTTGTTTTACTATAAAGAAACAGCTATCACTTGGCACAAAGGTTTCGGGCTGATTGTTACCAGTTGCACTTGATGCGAATGGCACAATAATTTATCACTGGAAAGTTGTTATTTTTTAACGATTCCGACCCGCGGAAGCAACGTGTGTCGTCCGCTACGAGGTTTCAACGTTGTTTGAGTT
>JXXA01007958.1:0-15322 GCA_000956255.1 Anopheles punctulatus
CACCATCGTTTTCGTCACCGTGATCAGCAGCAGCATGTAGCAACATCCGAGCGGTTTCTCATCATTATCCTTCATTGTGCCGTTGGAGAGAGCAAAGAGCAAAAGAGGGTGATGAGCCTTGGATACAACTTGTGCTTTTTCTTTGCTGGCAAACATCACACCCCGTGCAGGGTGTAACCTTCTATTCAACTACAAGAAAATTCTGCAAAAGTTTACGCAAAAAAAAAACCATGGCATACGCAATATCCTTCATTCACTTCTGCGCGGATCTCCCGCCGCCGTTTGTGTTTAACAGACACGTTCTAAGGAATTGTGTCGCTCGTTCAAACCGCTAATATGCTAGCCGACAGTGGAACGAAACTTTAAGATTCGAACAAAAACGTGCGGCGTAAGCTAAAAAAAAAACAACAAACAATACAATACGAACGCTGCAAAAAGTGAACCACTTTGGTGGAGATGGTACCCCCATGATGAAGCCCCTGTTAAGCGATCCATTATCTTGGCCGGACGCACAGGAGCGAGCGTTTCGGATAAATGAAACACAACTTTGTTTAGAAACCCTGCCCTTGCGCACCCACACCGGCGCTGAAAAGCTTCCATGCAATTGTCAAACTTTTCACAGGCTTCTGCTCCAATTTTCCTACGGGGAAAACCACTGTAGAATGGAAAGTGAGCAGCTCCGAAGCATCGAGAATAACTCGAGGCTTAACGTTTTGCTGTTTCCTTTTGAAGCATTTGATTACTTCGGGAAATATTAATAATTCGCAAATTTTCGAACTAGATACATACACTAAATTTACTTAAACGTAAACTTTAATGCGTACTTTTCTAGCGTTACAAACATAAAAACTTCACTCGCACCTGCTCATCATGCGACACTTTGTACGCGTTAACCATGACGTAAAACGTTCTCACACGTGTTCTTCTCTCTTTTGTGCTACCATACAAATATCCCGTACTTTACACGACATTTACACTCTGTGCCATTACTTTAAAAAGGTCAAATCATTTCGCATTTTCATTCCATCCATCTCTCTCTCTCTCCCCTCCCCCCCTGTCCAGCCATCTGCTGAACGGACACGTGTTTGCACCGGAACTTGGAAGGTTACAGCCCTCGGACGTGGTTCGGTTGAAAAAAGTATTAAAAACATGACCAACTTCATCTCAAACTTCTTCAAACAACAACTTCTACCGTGTCCTTCCGCTTGGGATGAGGGGTAAGGTTAAACTTTTGCTTCCTAAACATTGAATCGAGTATATCGAATAAACGCTGCGCTCGGTTACGTTCGTAATGACGGAACTTTAAATGTTAAAGGACTTGAAGCCAAACACAATTTGCAAACTAAAAACCGAACCGTTATGAGCTATGCGAAAGAACAATTCATAACGCGTTGTACAATAACCATATTAATAAACTCATGTGCAAAGTTTTTGCATCAACGATCAAGTTAGGTGTCATTTGAAACACTTGCCACTTTGATCTTCGATTGAGTTTGAAAATGGTTGAATGTATGTATGTTGGTTTCACACAACGGTTTATAGTTTTGCCAACTCGTTTTAGAAATGTTTTGCAATCTGGACCAAATCCCAAAAAAGCTCTTTCCCATTGAGCAGAATCCAACTTAGTGCACTGAACGTTCAACCGCGCGTAAAAGAGAGTCAAACCCAAATTAGCAATGCCACGTAGGAAAACCGCCCCAGTAAGCCACTCTATCTGTCATTGCAGCGAACCGTACAGGATGATGATGCACTCGCCGTAATAATGTGAACGCGACTTGAATTTACAATGCGGCATGTTAGCCGCGTAGTGTGTGCCCTTTACGCACCCCTTTAACTTGCTCACACATTTGGCACAACGCTAGAACTACGCACACACTATCGCCTCCTTCCACCCTTATGTGTGTCCTTTTCCGCTGTAACCTCGAGTGCAAGCGGCGTCAGTCAGTAACGCGTGTACATGCGAATTTATTACGGCTTGATTAAAGTTATGCCACCTCACTCTCGATGCGGGTCAAAGCCGCGGACCAACTTTTTGAGTGCTTGTGCGAGTGTGCGAGTTGTTGATGCAAGACCTGAAGGGAAAAACGCGGGAACATGAATCATTCATGTCATTTTCACCTGTCCCGGGCCGGGGGGCCGGTAGCAACCGCCACAATCAGTCTGCTTCTTTACACCACACCCCAAGTCACAGGAACCGACCGGAAGTGCGCTCTTCTTCCCCACACTACCTCCAACAGCAACATGACAGCGGCGTTCGTAATACGCAGCTTAACAATTGCTAGGAAAATAATAATGTATTCATGTGTGCAAGCATACGAGCGGCCGACTTCACCACCCACAATTGCTCCATCGCGCTGTCACGATACGAAACAAACAGCATATACCCTTTACTTTTGCATGCCCTCCATTGAGAATGACCTTTCTACAAAGTTGCTAGAGAATGAAATCTAATAATCAACGCTAGTGATCGTACCAGCATGATAGAAATAATTTTACAGAGCATTTGTAATTACACTAGTACCTTGTGCTTGTGTACATAATACATTTCAAAATTATATTATTCTGGTTCATTACGTTTTACAACACAAGATAAGAAATGTTTCCATTTTCAAATAATGGATAAAAAATTACATTTTCAAATAAATTGCATCGTAGTTTTACATACACGATTACGTTTAAAAACATTGCCATTGACATGGAAGGTTTTGCTAAAATTTGACATAACAAGAGCCGCGCGTTGGTAATAATTGCACCGCATGTCCCCGAGAGGCGGACAGCCTAAACTAGGACAATTCGTATATTCAAAACCAAGCGCTTTGTCCCTGCGGTTGATTGCACTAGCGCGCTCGTTAATTGACATCATGTAAACATAGTTGATATGCGTTGCATAAAACATACATGCCACCTAAACACCACACACTTTTACTTTTTTTTTTACCGCCGTTTGTAATGGCTCGCAGGGGTAGCAGTGTGCTCGATTGATAGCCCTCTCATTATGAACGCCACCCACAATGATCCATCGCCCGTGCATTGTCGCATCGGTTAGGAGGGGGGAGAAAGGCGTCCAAAAGAGTTCTTCTCACGATGCAGCAGCAGCAGCAGCGCTACAGCCCCATCAATAACGTTCGAACAATCAACAGACGTGCAGCAGCGAACAAACAGTGCGCGAGCTGCTTCCTTAATTACTTGCGTCATCAATAACGGTCAACGTGGGTGAGAACAGGATACTTTTTTCTTCTATTGGTGAAACAAATGTGAAACTGCATCTAATGGAGCAGAAATGGATTCTTATTTTTTTTATTTTTGTTTTTTTTTTCATTCCACCATCAGAAAGCGAGAACCAATGACGGGAGGCACAACATGCAACGAACCAAAAAATACGCACGCAATATCAACCCTCCCGCGAGTGCAGCCACGGGGAAAAGCGACGGCTCATCACGTGTTATTACACTGTGATGTTGTTGCTTTTTTTTGGTGAACATTGAGCTATGGAAACATACGGTCCTGAAAAGGGGCTTCATGATACCTCTGCTCCTTCTACAAAAACGAACCCAGGGAAGCACACATTGCTGAGCGCAAAGGCGAAAAGCTGGGGTTTTTAATCAATCGCACAATGCACACACAAACGCGAGCGGATGATGATGCAGCCTTGCAATAATTGCATCCACGAGTGCCAAGTGTGCTTCCACGGGGGTCCCACCACCACCAAAAGCCACCGCCAGGATATTATTCATAATGGAAAATTCTCTCAGTCATTTTTTTTTTGCTGAATCGATTCGAGCTCGTACCTAACTTTACCATTTTGATTGCACTTTTGCTCGCGTTCTAGCAGTATCGCGCGGGGCAATAGTAGAGGCACCACCCACCCGTCAGTATTAATCGATGCAACAAACCTGCAGTATTCTTGCGGCTCAGGAAAGGCAAACTGTTGCGCGCTGTTCATCACACCACGTTTTTCAAAAGCAATGGCACTGGCTCGCTACGTATGTTCGGTGTGAATGCGCTATTGATTTAGTTGTTTTGTGATTTCATTTTTAATCCTTGTGCTTTGTATTGCATCGATTTTCAAATTGACAATTTTTATTACTGTCGGGGTTCTACATTTTTCGTATGTTAGTATGGTTGTATTTTTCTGTTGACTACGTTTCCCCCATTTCCAATCAGGTGTGAAGAATTGTGATGAAATTCACGCGCACACTATGCAAAACTTACATTCCTTATTTTTGTCCCCACAACACACACACCCACACGATAGTGATTGATTGCTATTCGTGTTGCCTGGGGATGCCATACGTGATTCGTAAAACATTCGCCCATAAACACTCGTCTTCTCATCTGCAATCAAACATAACATTTTAGCTCGCCACCGCGATGGGGTAAAAAAGCAAGAGAACGATTCTACCTTCTCTTTTTTTTGCGATGCATTACATTACACATTACAATAAAGTTAGACTTCTCCGCCGAGAGGATTGATTGCGTGTCCATATTTATGCCAGCGACAACCACAACGAGTAAAATCACAACCAAGTGTTGTGGCTGCACAGCTGTCAGAGAATGATGAAACCGCACAAAACGCAGCACACTTTTCCAAGGGTATGGGAATCGAGAGCGGAAAGGGGATACGCCAACGGCTTAACGGTGCTGGATTTCCGTCAAGTTTTCTAATAACTGACAATCACATCCGACGAAGCAGCGGCCGTCATTATTGTGCCGTGTGTGGCTGTGTATGCATCAATATAGCACAGCGGTTCTCTAAAGCAGGGGTATTCGGCAAACCATCGGAGTAATTGTAATGATTTATTTATTTAAAAGTAAAATGCATATTTTTTTTATTCTAAATCGACTGAAATTATTTTTTAATTTTTTTCAATCTGTTATGTGGTTTCTTTTTCTGATAGAAATTTCTAACGCAAAATTACCTTTACAAAATCTGTGTTCAATACGTAAATATAATTCCTAGCAGCAGGTCAAAGCCGATACTTGATTTCTCAGTCTATATTCAAGGCAATTGAAGGTGCACCAAACATGGAACAAAACGATGATGTGCATGGAACGAGAGTCACGTTCCTTTTGCAGCCGCGTTTATAGCCAGAGATTTGCTATTCCATCGTTGTATCACTAACAAAACATGAATGAAGCAAAACCCTGCGCTCTGTGTCCCGGGAGGATCGACACATCAACGCCGCTGTAATGATGATTTCGCGGAAAAGCATGAACGGATGAAAAGATGAACTCGTTGCACTTCCTGGATCGGTAAAAATCGATTTGTTTTCGGTTCACCCAATCCCGATTGTGTTGTGAGGCCAGCAGCACCCCAATCCCCATCCGCCGCTACTATCTTTGGAGTGCAGCCCTGGGGGTGCATTCACCATTTGTTTTTGTTGCCCGGATACAATCCATGCAATCCTTAAAACTCCTCTCTCGATGTGGATGGCAAGCGGCAGGAGCACGAGAGGAGAAATGGAGTGCACGGATGTTGTAATTAAATCCGAATGACTAGTATAAAATGTTGTTCATTACAGCCGATTACATCCGTTCCGGTTCCACGGGCGAGCGTACCGGGTTTGGTTTTGTGTGTGTATATATGTGGCTGTACGCAATGGTCGATGTATATTTCCCTCACATCACTAAAAGCGTCCTCGAATGGGATAAATGGGAACCCGCCGTTTGGGGTTGTCACTCGTGTTGTATCCACCCTTGTCACGTGCTGCGCTGGGGTGGATTATCATAATAATTGTTGCAATATTTTGTAGTCAGTGATACGTAAATTTTCCAGTACCAGGGCGAAGCAGCGCAGCAACGGCGCCCGGGTACGATTTCAGCGCACTTCAATCGTTGCTATCGCAAAGCTCTCGAGCGGGTAAGGAGGTGGTAAAGCCCACAACATGCACCAATTGCAGCATTGTGCAATTATGAGCGTATGACTCGCGAGCACGTGCTAATATCACCGCATCCACGGGGATTCCAAACTGTCCATCCTAGCGCCCTCGTCTTTTACCGCGAGCTACCACATCGAAAAGGCACGTGTTTTCTCAACGTTTGGTCGTGTCCAACAGTACGATGGCGAGCTTTATCCGGAAATTAATTTACACAATTTGCCACCACCTGTCAGCCGGCTACCTCCTGAGCACCCAGTCGTCGCGCACTGGTGCTAGAGAAATCAACAAAAGGGCAGGGAAGGTTAAACGTTTTCCTCCGGTGTGCTGGATTGAATCCAGGACCTATTATCAACCACGCGGAAAGCGGTGTTGAGTGGTGCGAGATGATCTCTTCTTTAACGTAGCGTTGTGTACCACCACCACCACCACCATCTCTCCTCTCTCCCGTTCTCCTCCCGGTGTGACGTGGCTGTAGCGGGAATTGGATCACGAACCTCGTTAAAAACTTTCACACACCAGCCAACACAGAACGCAAACGTCAACGTCGTTCCTAGTGTCCATCAGACAGCGAAAAACGAGCTGGTATGATTATTTAAACGCAAGTGTATGTATGTATGTGTGTTTCTGTAGCAAAACGGTAAGCCTCGCACACCTCAGAGAGCGTTGCTCTCGTACGCGAGTCGGTACGGAGTAACCTATTTGACACACATGACCGTCAGTTATCCCACAGCCAAGTATGTTTATTCGTACCTAGAGAGCCCAGGCGCCTCGCAACAATTAGCTCCTGCTTGTGTCATCCTGCGACACGCGGTTACGATCCTGAATCGACGCGAACCCGACCTTCCTCGATTATGCTACTTTAATGTCCACCATATCATTACCACCTCTGACAGAACGAGCGTGTAGCAGCCCGCACGTTTGGGGCGTGGAGTTTGCAGAGCAATTCGCTTTCATGAGCTTTTTCACGGACGAAGATTCCTGTGATGGGTGTAATTTTGTGTTGCGTGGTTGAGGGCTCAGTTGGGTCTTTTGATTATCTCTTTCGTACATATGCGTACATCTCTCTATCTTTCTGTGAAGTTCAAAACAATCCCAAAATTTGAATAGTATCTGTAACACATAGTCTTCTTTTAAACATAGACGTTATGCGAATAATGAGAATGAAATTAAATACATCCATATTATTAAATAAATAAAATCGACCACTTCAGTCCCATAAAGCAATGCGATTTGCTAACCTTTGCTAGCGTTTATCTAAGGTTAGTCAATCTAAGATCTGAAGGTCCATGTGTTTGGTGCAAAGTAAATGAAAAAAATCGAATGCAAAACTAAATTTCACAGCAGTTGCTATGCCAAAAGAATGCCAGCGCCAGTGGAGCAAAACTAACAAACAAAAAAGTCAATCCAAATCAACCATCATTCATACATATTCATATGGCAGTTAACAGACTATCCACCGCACCCTAAAAAAACGTCCTGATGTGCTGGTTCTCGATTTTCACTCTCGACATCGAATGCTTGCGAAAAATGCTTTAGATACTGGGTGCACAAACAACTCGGTCAAAAGAATGCAGAAGGATATAACAACCGCTACTTCTCTTGTTTTGATTGGTTAGTCAGCCCCGCTCGTTATCGTATGCTGTGGAGCAACAGCATAAGCTTACTTCACGCAATGCAACACACCGATGTTGACGCTGGAAAGCAAACACTTCGCGTCTAGAGCGCGACAGTACTTGACGCAAACAAAGTACACACGTGGCCGTAGTAACCGAGTGTGTGTGTTGCTGCGGCGGTATTCCTACGAATCAAGTGATATGTATTAGAACGAACCAAAAAAAAATAAACAAAAAACTTCCTAGGACATGTGGAATACTTCGTGCCGTTGTCATGCATTAACATACATATATGGTGCGCAAATCGATTGGGAAAAGGTAGGTAACGACCTCCGGGTGGTCGTGTGCGTGTGGGCACACACCCAGACTAGACATTTAGAAAACGGACACGGACATTGTGCTGCGCGCGACCACTGTGTTGTTGCTGATCGATTTCCGTCCGCCAGGGGGTCTCGGCGGGGATAGAATCGGATCGGTGGACGGATCAGAAATTGACAGTCACTGGGCGTTTTCTCGACTGCACAGGAATCCAGGTTGCCTTCTTTTTTTAACCCTCCCCCTCCCCTGCTTTCAGGCGTACAACTCGTTGTTGTGGCATTCGGAAGCAACAAATGCAAACCACCGAACGGGAAACCCCTCTGATGTACCGATGCGCGCCGAATGTCTAACAAACGAACGAACCGTCAATCAATCATTTTCTACCGCCGAACGAATATGACGACTTGATCGGTGCTTTGTGGTACGCTTTCAAACGCAATACGCGCTTGAGACGCGTTGCCACACCAAATATGGACGTAAAAGAGAAAATGTTTGGAAAATTGTGTCTCACACATTTCACGATGCATAATTAATCAGTATTCATGCACAGCTGGTATTCATTATTAAAATACTAGAGTTACAAAAAATAAGGTCTTTGTTCATATCCTCAATTTTCTTCTTGCGCTCAAGTATTAGTTCTACAATAGTAATCCTTTTTTATTTACATTTACGAATAAATAATGACTTGAAAATTTAAAAATGAACATTTCACAATTCAATGAATTCTCTATAAATAAACAAAAGCAATTGAACGCGAACACCTCCAAATGCTAAGAACCTTTCTTATTTAAAAATAAAAGCGCCACGAGCAAAGAAAAAACGCAACAAATTAGAGATAACGAAAACGCTACGAAATCTCTCTTCGAGCATGTGCACGAAACACACATTTCTCCAAAGCAATGCGACTAAAAATAAATGTTGCAAATCACGGGCGAAAATATATCCCGTAACACCAACATGCAAGCTCCTAGTAGCTAATCGAATAACTTACTTGCAAATGTAAAACTTTCACCCACTCGGCTAAACTCGGTCAGGATGGTTTTCCCCCTGCAGCACAATTAACGATTTTTCATCGCGTCTACACCACCACCGCCACCGCCCACCCGAGTCTTTTTCTCCGTACGAATAAAACGCTTTCCCGGCCGGAAGTATCTACCAACATGAATGTCACGAATGAGTGTGCAACGGTTATACGTAGCACGACGACCAGGTCCTGCCATCAAGTGAAAATGTGTTTTACCATCCACCCGCCAACCCCCTTTCCGCCCATAAAGCGATGGCCTTCGCACCGATGGAGGCGCCTGGTGGATTTCGTTTGAAGAGTAACCCACATTTTCTCATTGCAAGTCCGAAGGCGCATTGGTTTGTTGCTGCATTCGCCTCGGACACGGGACACATACATATGGACAACAACTTGCAGGTCTCGTCGTGCGCTATAGTACCGTCAGCTGCCGTTGTATGATGCGGCGTAACACAAACAAACGCATTCATGTACGGGTTGGGTTTTTGGATGAAATGTCATTTGCGCTCTGTGGATGCGGTGCTGGCAGGAAAACTGATTGCCGTGGCCGACCGCTATAATGTTGTCTGACTCACCCGGGCGATAACAACTCCATCCACTGCCTCTATCTATCTCTAAATGTAGTCAATTTGTAAAATATTTCATGTAATTTAAATTTAACAACAACAAACTATTATTAACCTATATTCTTAGACAGAAAAAGATTTTTTTTCTATAAACATTAAATAACTTTAAATTAAACCAACAATCATGATAACTAAAAGAGTTACTCATTACCAAGAAAATAGCACTACCATTCTCTTAGCTAAGTACATTCCTCTACGCGCTGAAGTGGGCGTACACTATTGCGACACGAATCGATCAGAGTGTTGTAAACATTACCGTCATTAGCATTATCGGCTGCTACCACAAGAAATGAAATGATTCTCAGAAACAAACAGCAATGAAAAACTTTTACCAACGACACTTAATACCCGAGAACCACGTTCGGTACCAGAAAGAGCGCAGTAGAGAAGGAGGCATACACATATATTCCATATTGAGGATACGCAATAAACACCGATCGATTACTAGCGTCACCAGGAAGCACAATATCTCTATTGCCACCTTGGGAGAGGCAAGGACGTTAATTGATTAATGATACATTTCATACTAACCCATTCGTACGTGCGACGGGCGCCTTGGTGGAGAAACATTATGAGCAGAGCAATGCCCATAAAAGTGATTGTGCGCAATTAATGCAATTATTTGTTAACACCTCAAAACATGGTTTCGTTGGAAAAATCTTTACTGCTAACCACGTCGAATTCAATGACCAAGAGCTGGAATTAAAGGCTTTTGATGTACTATGAGTTACTGCAATCGTCACTGTCCTATACTAAAGCTGCAATAAATTGATAACAGACTTAGGAGAATGTGCTACATTCTCCGTAAGTTCCTGTGATATCTTCCGAACCGATCCAAAACTACATTCGCTGGAAATTCTTACTATAAGACATTGAGAGAGGAAGAAGAACCAATCATATTTTATTGTGTAAGCTGTAAATTAACTACATCATGCCTCGCTTGACTTTGACTAAGCGTGGAAGCGCAGCGCGCTCTTCACCAGTCTAAAGCTACTGGTCAGAACAGTGTACCATCCTAAGTAAACACGATTGCGTCATTACGGCGTCGCAAGCAATGATCCATCACTGGCGTTGCAATATTTTGCAGACGGGATCAAATTCTCGTTCCCCAATCAATCTTGCTTTGCTATGTGGATTTCCATCGCTAAGGCACTAGAAGGCACCCAACCACCGTCGTAAAGCAAACTACATTCCATTCGTGGCCTTGCCCCTGACGAATGTCCTACATTCACCGTCTTGAGTGCTGACACGTCCCAACGACATGTATGTCATTTTGTCTTGAAAAGAAAATGGATTGATTGGATCGTCACGGCGCACACGCTTAACAGGAAGTATTTCATTCCATTACAGAAACAATATTCCAAGTTGCTTCACAGTTAGAATTGCGAATGATGCAACTGTTCAATTATATGTCCGTTTCAAACGATAGTTTTGGATATTTTACCGTCCACAATATCATTTTATATCGCCGTGTTGAGAAGTTATGCAATTCTGTTAATAAACTCAATTGTAAAACTATTTCGTTGCTCTGCCAACTATACGAAATAGCACAACTCAACGTTTGTTAAATGTTAAATGACGGCTAGTTATATCGTCCACTACCAACGCTGCTAGGTGGGTAAAAGCACAGCACGCAGAACCCGGTGTAGCTGCCGCAGAATGACGCCACATTTCCATAATCAAATCGTAAAAGCGCAAATTTGACTAACTAAGTGCAACCAACCGTGATTGATGAAGAGGAAATAGTGGTCGGCCATCGCTGGTCGAACGTACATGTAGCCTAGCCGCACTGAAAATTGTTTCCCGAAAAGCTTTTTGACCATGAAATCAAATTGAATTATTTTCACATAGTTCCTTAGTTCCTATCTGGAGAAATTGGAAGGTTAGAATTTATTCCAAACAGCTTGCCCTATAAGCGTACGGGATGAAGAATGATGTTTGTGTCACATCCTTGCGTCTAATGATTGCTACAATTGTCAACAGACAGACTGAAAGCTTCTTCAGATTATCATAAGCAGATAACAGCAAGAAGCTGACTACGCTGGTAAAAGGTGGTATTTCTCTTCCTCACGTGCTACAAAAATGGCAGATACGTTACACAAGCATCGTTGAATCGAGTCAGCGACAATGGACAAATACTGCACGAAAACGACAGAACATTTATAACACCGTAACGATTTTCGCCACGCAAAAAAAAAAAACATAAAAAATGCTGACCACTTTGGTGAAACAGTGTCACCCACATTCATGCACGATAGTTACACGTGTATGTGTGTGCACAAACAACGAATAATGCCAAGACGTTGCAACGTTCGCTTTCTCTGAAAATTCACGACCGCAATGTACGTTGTGCAGTAAAGGGAACGAATGTGGGGGCACATACTTTGCTGACTATCTGACCTCTACTTTGTGCTGAATCTGTGGCACATCCGGTTGCTTAACCCCTTGAATAGTCGAACCAGCTGACCATCGGGACAAAAAGAAATAACAGCAGTACACACGGACACGGACACTGTCGGACAAACACCATTGTTTTTTATGCATCCTTAAATCGTTCCGTAACTCGGAATAAGGAACGTTCCCCCTGTCGTCGTATTGAGTAACTCATAATACGAGACGCGGCGGCTAGTTTACCTTTAGGTACACGTTGTACACAAACCGAAAGAAACCGGACACTGGCTCGACACAAAGATGGTATGTGTTGGGGCGTTTAATTCGGGTAATGGAAAAATGGAAAACAACAAACTTGAATCAACTAAACCTTGAACCCTTGTCATTCGCAGCGCACGTATACGGTTGCTTCGGTCCATCGAGACTCAGTCTAAGACGAAGACCACGACCGCTTGGTGGCTCGACGTAGTGGTAGACAAAATGTGCCTGGATAAGAAATTTATTGATTGCTGCATTGTAGCCCACGGTCAGGGGAAATCAGCGATATTGTACTGAACATTTTGTTTAATAAAACTAATCGACTGTTGTTAAAGGGTAATAGAAGAAAACAAAATCGTGATCTCTTGGGACAGTACAGCACATAGAGAAGTAGCTTGCCCTACACAATACAATAAGTAAGTTTACGTTGCAATTTAAATAAAATCATTATCATACAGTTTCGCCACTATATAAATATAAAACCAAATTATACTACAATTTTCTAGATTTGTGTATACAACTTTCAAAGCAGTTTTAGTGCTATGAAAGTATGATGAATATAACGATTAAAACATTGTAATTATTTACAAAGAGAAGTGATTATTAACTTACATCGAAAGCAAACATAAATATCTCATACCGCTTTCATAAAGTTCCTCATGAGTGAGCATTATTAGAAAAAGTCTAAAATGCACAGAAAAGTTCTTTCAAAATGATATTCAATTGATACATTAAATCAATTTCAGTATTAAAATACTGCGAAAGCCTTAGTGGCAAGGAAGATGAAGTTTTAGTTTAAATTTGTCAATCCATAATAAATCACCTTTTACAAAAACACCTTAAATCACAAAAATCACACAACGTCCCATGTTCAATACCCACATAGCATATTTGCACTGTATTTGTCATCGTGTTTTGCCAACACAGGATAAAAGTATCAAAATACAGTGAACAGCGATACAAATATATGCTTTTCCACAAAAAAAAACACTGCTCCTCTTACTTCAGACACAGATATTCTCGTTAGTGACTATAGCGCCATCTATGTGTCAAATAACGAAGCCAAATCCTAGAATAACAAACGTCTGGGTTATGCGCATGCGCCTTTTCTAAAAGCTTTTGATCTAGGCCTCCCATATGTTAGTCACTTAATAGCATTTTCCTACTTCAATATAAATCGCACGAAAATCTTATGATCATCAAATGTGTATGAAAAAATATTAAGTTGCTGAAACTTACCTGTAATTCGAAGTTATGGGGCTGCTGCAAAAGATTTGCCGGTGAGTCTATCTGGTTCGGGCCCTGTCCGTGTTGGTTCACCATGGGACTCTAAAATGCAATAGATGGTAACCGAAAAAAAAAAAATAAATGAACCGACTGTAGGAAAACCAATAAAAGTGCGTTTTATATTACCTGCGTGATCTGTGGAATGCCCCCGACGCCGTTCATCACATGATTCTGCATCTGGTTGAGTTGATTCAGTTGGTTTAGCTGATTCATCGGATTCATCTGTCCGAGCTGTCCCATCTGGCCCATCTGATTGATCATTGGCGGATGGTAGGAACCGAGGGCGGCGGCGGCTGCTTGCTGCGTAACATCATTGGCACCGGGTGCAGCAGAGCCGAGCATGTTGTGCAGCGACGGATGCTGCGGAAAACCGGATCCATGGACACCGGTCGGGTCTAGCATGTTTGGACGTGGCATCTGTTCTTCTGCCGGTGACGGTTGACGCGAACCGGGCGTACGGCTTTGGAACGAAAGATGGCTATCGAGGATTACAGTTCGTTGTACCAATCGGGGGCGCCACTATCGAAATGGCGCTCATTTGAATGATAACCATCCCTCCCTCCCTTGGTATACTTACTTGAAGCCTTTGTCGTCGTCGATTCCGTTGACCATCACGACCCCATTGGTACCAGGCACCACTTCCTCCTTTTTTACACCATTCGTTTCGAAGGGCGAATTTGCTTTGTCCTTATCATCAGAGGCCTGCAATAAAAATAAACAATTTTATAGATGCTACTCTTTTCTGTCATTCTAAAAATAAAAGAATGCAAAAGTTTTTTTTCTGCCACAGCAATTCAGATATATACTAAGGACGCACATTTCTCTCATGCCAGAGAAAGAAAATCAAACAATCATTCGATGAACATGTGAAACAATCGCCTCGTACCTTATCTCCATCGTCGAACTTCAGCCCCTTGAAACGTGAGTCTAAACTAGCAAGCGGACTTTCCTTGTTCGTCGGTGAACCGCCGAGCACGTACTCTACCATCTTTACGCCCAATCCTCCGGTCGAATCGCGTGGGCTAAAAATAAAAAAAAACGCAGATTAGTGTCTGTACATTATGCTGAATTGTGTGCGACAGACAACAGCATAGTCTCCACTCACCTCAGAATGCCCGTCGAGCCGGTCGGATTGGTTTCCGGTGCGTGTTGGAACATGCGACGCGGTGCAAGGATGGCATCACCCTGCGAGGACCAGGTTGAATCACGCCATACCTGATGATCGGTACTGCCGTGCAGCTGTAGCGGTGGCAGTGGCCCCGTAGCTCCGGCGGCCACTTTGACGTCATTAGTGCCACCCTTTTCCCACAACTTCTTAGCGGTTGAAGTGTTGATCTGAATAGAAACGGGAAAGAAATAAAATACAATTAAAAACATAGCCAAACATTAACATTGCAATTATCAACGGATTGTAATTCAAATTTGGTTGCTTTTACGTAAGACACGCACCACAAAAGGAAGACCAGAAACAACCCCCAAATACGAATGCTAAAAATCCAGCCATTTTGAATTCTGGTGAACGGCGTCGTGTTCATCTTTGCCCGAAATCAATTTATTAACCTTGTTTCTATCCGTGTTTCCTTCTCTTTTACAGCATCGCATCATTGCGCTTATGTCGGATCAATCGATTTCTTCGCGAACTGTGTGAAGAGGAGAAGCACAGAAGCCAGAAAATGGGTATCGAAACAAATCGGAAGAATAATGGTCGAGATTTTGCAATTGTTACTGCAGCTACTGCCCAGTTTCGTTGCTGGAGTGTCTTTATTTCTTAAATACACTTGATGGTGTAGGTAAGCAACGTAAAATGGTTGCAGGAAGATAAACACCGAAATTCATGCAGTAGACGAACATCATTTTCCATTTGGATACGAATCAATGTACATCAAAATCGAAAGGGTAACGATGCTCTTGATGGTCGATTCTTTAGAT
>JXXA01007966.1:0-15636 GCA_000956255.1 Anopheles punctulatus
CGCCCGAACACGGATACATTTCAGACTGGATTCCATTTAAAGAAGCATAAAATTATGGTGTCGAGTTGTGTGATGATGATTCCGCTTGAAATGAATTCCGACCGGAAAGCAGCAGCGTGGGTATTGATTGCAAAAGCGTCTATGCGATGACTATTCAAAACTAGTTTAAATTTCTTCACGATCAGTGTGTAAGTAACGCAACGTTTTGTTGCATAAATGCTCAAAGTTTAAGCGTTTGGAGCTCAGTTTGTACGTTATCATGCCGAGGTGATTTATTTTCACCATCTAATCGTCAAATTAAGCGCAACATTTCACCTACCCCGAATTCTTCGTGCAAATCAGACGCTTGCCCAACAGCGTGTACATTTGTTCGCAGCTTATCAAACCAACGATGCGATGTGTTCAATCCACACGGCTCACGTGAGGTGATCGGAAACAGTTACACAAACCCATTACCTCGAACCAAATCAATCAATCAGCAGCACGTCAGCATGTGGAACATCTCGAAAATTACACATTGCGTGTTTGGTTGCGAAATGGAGCTGAAAACTGAAGGGCAAGCAAAAGCAGCGCAAACGAATTGTTTAAGATGAAATGTTTACATCCTGTCTTGGGGAGCTTCCGTGTTGCAGTCGTTTTTAGAAGCAATGAATTTAATTTGAATCGAGCAATTTTCTTCGGATATTCTACAATCACCGTCGGTACTACCATAAATCGAAAATTTTAACTTACTGCTACTCCTTTCGGACGGCTCCCGGCTGGTACTGTTGGCACCGCGTGCCATAATGGCGGCGATTGAAAAATCTGTCCCACTGCTGCCCGTTTTCGATGCGACCAGTGCTGCAGCTGCAGCCGCCGCTGCAACCGTTTGCGTTCCCAGTAGCATTTTCCTTTCCTCTGACAAACAGACACACAAACAGTGCTTCACTATTCCTCACTGCGTCAGGGAGAAAGACACGCACACAAACGCGCACAGGAACACCACACCACTCAACGCGGCGTCAACACGAGCTTATTTTTTATTTATTTTCCCCCGAAAAAACAATTCAACCAACCAACGGCCCGGATCTTTTCCTCCTCACTGCACCGTGGCAGACGAAGCGGCCGACGAAACGCGTCGACGATGCAATAGTTTCAACAAACATCCGGCGGGCATTTTTCACGGGTCGCGGCGGTTGCCCTAATGAATGGGGGAGACGATTGCTCCTAGCACTTGCGGTACGAATCGCCGAATTGCCGAATCGCCACCGATAATCTGTCAAATTTCGGTTTTCATTTATTTATGTCGTACATTTATTTGCACTCGCTCTCACTGATGAGGGGGAGCCAAGCGGGCGAAGGTGAAGAAAGGAGCCTACATTGGGGCTCTAGAATTCGCATGGCTAGAACGCCAGAACAAAAGCCACAGGCACGCGCACACAGCAACCCCACACGCGAAAGGACGGTTTGTTTTTTATTTTTATTTTTTTTTGTTTTCGGGACTAAAACAACACGCGCGATTTTCCGCTTTGCGTACGGTAGGTACGTGCGCTTACGTGCGCCGCCGGTAGCAAGCAAACTGCAACGGGGAATGCATATCATGGCCGCCATTCGGGTCTGCAAAACCGGCACGGCTTTCGTGCGAGACGGGGTGTTATGTGTGTGTGTTTTTTTTTCTGCTGTTCCTTCTCACCAAAACTCCCCCCCATACTCGCGGTTTGGGGTGCGAGTGGGAGCGAAGCTCACCGCGAGAGAACGAGCGTGAGATGAGGGTTTTCTACCAGTCGCGGTGGTCGTGAGATGAGATGGGGCGTTGAAAGAAGAGAATTTCAACCTCAACCCTCCGCTCGCCCTCGCGCGCCTACTGTTCGCGTGTTCTTCGGGCTGTGTTGTGTGCAAACAATTTCTGGTATATTTTGCTCATATCCTTTTTTCAAATCCCCCGAGGCTCGTGTGTTTGTGCTGCCTGCGAAACGTTCGTTCGCTCTCGTTTCATCTGCAAGCTACCCACAAAGAACGGTCGGAAAATGATTTGTGGGACAGCTAAGCCTCACCGCCTTCATCGCAAAGGCATATCAGATTGTAGTCTTGCTCTGAAACCCCAAATCCTTGTTGGTGTACGCGCATGAGTGCACTTGGGATCCTGGAATGCATCTACCGAACCCGAAACGAAATGTGATTGTGCGGTAGGAAAATGTAAGAACGTGTCCCTCATACACACACGCATACAAACAAGCGGAAAGAATACATTTATTTCTTTACGTTCATTGCTAGAAATAAAAGCAAGAAAAGATAGACGTTCTCATAGCTCCACCCACTTTTCGCTCTCTCGCTCTTCCGGTGAGCAGACCGCCGCGGTGAAGTTCATTTCATCGAGTTCATTTCAATCTCACGCTCAACCATCATCATCTCACGTGCGAAGGGTGCTCGTGAGTTTGTTTTATCTCATCTTGCTAGCTCATCTTTTCACTATGGTGAAAATTTCGTCAAAAGAAATCGGTGTGGAAATTCACATCCCTTATGCGTCCGAAACCTATATTACCATATGAACTTTGTGTTTTTTTTGTTACAATAAGGTGTGCATGTGACTGTGTGAGTGGAAAATATTTTAACAGCACCACCATTTTTCATACCCCACTCATTTCCATACTAACCACTGCCGCAGCATTTTTCAGCACCATCCTAGCACCCCATTATTTCACTCGCCGGCAAAACGGAAGCGACCGGAATTTCGGTACCCAGCACCATTCGGTACCATTTTTTAATGTGTCTTCACGTCTCGTAAAATTAACATTCACATTTCAGCCGGGCGCTCGGCGCGGAAAATGGCGTTCTCGTTCGCTCATTTACTGCCGGTACGTGCACGAAATGCGCCCACAAGCCAACGCCACTGCGAGCATTTTACACTTTTTAACGAGCCGATAGCTGAGAGGTGAATTGTCGCCGGGCTTGCCGGGGCGATTGCACGCGCGCGAGGAAACCGACTGCGAAGCGGAATATTAATGATCACATTTTTGCGAAAATGAAAACACTCGCCAAAGCGTGGCATGGCGTCAGTCGGTTGTCACTTTGTAGCGAAAAAAGGCTGGCCCGTTTTTCCGGTCGGGGCGGCTGGCGGTTGGCGGTATTTAACGGACGTTCTCAGCAACTGACTGCCACTTTCTGTAAAGCTGATTTCTTCATTCGCTAAGTAAAGTTGCCGCTCAACACCGAACGGCAACCACACCGAAAAACGCCAACAGGTCGCCATTATGAGTGGCGAAAGAAGTAGAACATTATGGCGTTGGCGGAAACAGGGGCAAGGCGCCGCGGATGGTAGAGACCATTGGCAAATAAACACCAAAGTGAACAAGCTTTCTGGATAAAATCGAGCCACATCATGCGAAACGATGTGATGGCGCGACGGTGCGAAGAATTTCGATTCCTTCCTCGGTCGGTCGTGTGGCGTTGTTGGGCGGGCGGGCGCGGACGCTTGATGAGTCAGGTGACGGCTTGGAGTGTGTGTTTTTTGGGAGCACAGGGTTTTAGTGGAGCAGTTTTTATTGCGATGAAGCTAAACGAACCACACCTAGTTTGCTATTTCGCATCACCTTTACAGCTCTTGCCGCTTATGATGCTTGCACCGGATGGCTTATGGTGAGTGTGGGACATGTTGAAGGAAACGGAAAATAACTCACAGAAAATAACTTATCCATTCTTTTTTTTCATAATAACACAGTTCAGTTTTTCCATTTTTATACTTTATTTTAATTTTAAAAATTTGTCGCATCAGTATATGCGTTAGGCATCATGATACAAACATATTTTTGTAAATAATTTTATAGAACCATGTGCAATATTATGACTACAAAAATAACTCTAAGTATTAGGAATCTTTGTGAATATTGCTGCTACAATAAATAGAATATAAATACAATAAGAAATATAGGGTTTTTTTGTTGATAAGGTTATGATATTGTTATCAGTTACTAACTAATTGGTTTATTTGAATACATGCTTTATCTCAAGGAACTTAAAGAAATCAAATCTCCCGTGAAGTAACGATTTAAGAATCGGTTAATAATACATAGCAAACATGAAAATAAAATCCAATCATAAAGATTCTATCGTTGACATCATTAAAAGTGAATTCAAATCGCGATTTATTTTGTTTTGGAATTTTAAACAGTTTTTAGTTTAATCGTGTGGTACAACATTAATTACTTATCACACAGAAAAACTGGCAGTGCAAACTTTAGCCGATTTATTTGCCTTTCCCGCTCACAATCGAATGCTATTGACTTTGGCGAGCTCGAACAGCTTCCTCGCTTCGCAAGCTTCCCCGGGAATCCATTAATATCTGTCAACGGGTGGAGACTCGTTAGCACGGCAACCAGACAGCCCCGGCAAACCCCGAGCCGAGTGACAACTTACCAAGCCCATTTTCATCAAATTAACAATCCCATCCCTCTGGTAGCCCAACCTCTGTGGCCAGATGCTTTCGGTTGGTTAAGAAACACCGCGAGCGAAAGAGACGTCCAAAGGCTGCCATCGCACGGGACACGAGAGAGGCAAACACACACACACGGTAAGATGCCGGGGCTCTTCACCAGCGCCGTGTGCGGTTTGTATTTTGCGTTCTGTAAAAGGGCTCCTACCCCGGTAGGGAAGATTTGTGGAAAGACAGCGAAAAGTACAGCGCTCTGTGCTTTGTACACGCACGAAACTGCTGCGCCCATGGGGTCTCCCTTTTGGCACCACAGCCGAAGCCTACGCAGGAAAACAATCCCCGAAAAAGGTGTGATCTCCTTCTGTGGTGGCCTCCTGCCCGCCCTTCCCTGCCCCGGCGGCCTTCACGCTGTTTTCTAACACTCTCTCGCCGCTCGTCGCGTTTCTTCGGGTGCCTTTATTTACACTTCAGAGACCATAAACCACTCACCGGAAAGATTTACGACCACTTCCTTCGCACCGGGCCGGCCGCCTCGGCTGGCTCCCGGTGAGGCTTGCTGCTTAAGGCCAGGTTTTTGATTTTTTTTTTGTTGTTGCTCAAACAAAACCAAGCCAGTTCTCGATCTCGCTTTTCGGCCGTTTGATGAATCTTGAAGGTTCTCCGATTCACACCTCGAGGCAGGGAAGCACACGAACGCGGATTCCATTTTGTCGCACTCGATCACAACCAAGACGATGCCGTGTGTTCCGTTCTCACCGGCACCCCTTTTTTCCCGGGCACCGTGCGCAAAATGGAGCTGCGTTCGGTGTGAGGAGCAGCGAGAACAAAAAAAAAATCGGAAACCCGAAAAGATTCTAACCCGGAGCCTGTACAATAAACAAATGAATTAAACTATTTATGATTTTATGCGTCCTTTCCGGGGTGCGTTTGGCAGTAAAACGTGAGCAAACAGAGCCGACTGCGATGATGATGGTGCTGACGATGGGCAAGACCGAGCGGTGCCCCGTTTATGGTACGCAGGGTGGCTAGAACAAGAAGCTGAAATCAAAGGCCCGAGCAAGTCACGGAATGCCGTTGCCTTCGCTTGCACGAAAGTCTATTCGCTGAATGTGTAGTAACGAAATGTGAGAATGTTGTTAGATGATTTCAGATTTATGGCTAGGATTCTGTGGAACACTAGAAATATTTGAATATTTTTCATTTTTCATATTTTTCAAGTCCATGTGAAAGTCACAAAAAATGTCTTCACATGTTCATTTCTTTACAAAAACATATCTTGAGATTATAAATAAAAATAAAAATATAAAATAATGCATTGGAACTGTTTGCTTTTTAATAAGTTATAAAATGAAGAGTATTTCATAAAATAACAACATACAATATTTACAATCTTTTTTAACTTTTGTCCAATATTCTAAACAGATCTAAGCAGATAATTGCTTGCAAAAATGATTTAAAAAAATCAAACTAAATTATAGTGCCTGATCTTCTACGCTGCTAAATCTTGTAGCCTTGTAGCCCTAGATTTTCCAGTAGGAAATGTGATTTGCTATTTTCTATTCTTTAATAAAAAAAACACCTACATAATTTTATCAAAACCCAAGCTAAATTAGCTGAAAAGTAATTAAACAAGTCTACATTTACTATGGATATTTTATTGTGTCGTTGCTACTTATATTTATAAAAAACATAAACGGTACTGACATGTTTAATAAGATCTTTCACTCATAATTAATATTTTTCTTAAGACTCACTTTTCTTCGTTAACAGAAGCACTACGAATATTTCGTGAACCAACTCTTCCGAAATGATTCACTGCAGCACAATGCACTAGAACGTTGCTACGTCGATTCTAGATTACGCATGTAAGTCAATGAAACCGCATCTTCTACCGCTCCCAAAAGAAAGGAAAATGCCCCACGGATTATGGTTCGGCGCACATGCACTAATAAATACGACTGAAATGATCCAAGCTTACCGCACCAGATTCGGCATCATCTCATCTCTCTGCAGTCACCCTTACCGGCTGCTGCACCGGCTGCATTTGCGGAATCGGCTCGTCGGTCGCTTCTTCGGTCGGTCCAATTTCCCGTCCGCCTTTTGGCTCCAGGGGGTGCACGGAAGAAATAAAACGCCAGGCGAGTGATGATGCCGCCCGCTAGATTAGGCGACCGCGCTAAATGCGCTCCGGTGCAATATCAATAAAGTCCGGGCCACACCGCAGGCCATCAGGACGGAACCCCGGTCCCGGTGCCTGTGTCGTGCCCGCAAATGTATGGTGAATAAATAAGCCCAACCACAGCACTGCTTATCGGGCCGAACGGCCAAAACGGTCACTAAACCTGACCACGAATCCAGATGATGTGATTTTTTTCCTGTTTTTTTTTTTCCTCCCGTTGTACCATTTCCGTTTCCAGAGAGTGTGCTTTTCTCGGCACAGTAACACATCGGTCTCTTACCGGACGAAACAAAAAAAAAACAAAACGCGCCCCTGTCTGATGGTCTTTATCTCGGAAACAGAGTGCCTCAGTATCCGGCGGCGACCCCAAATGCACCATCGTCGACGTCCGATTTGCGAGCGTTTTTCTCAAGAACCACTCCAACGGCACGCCAATTCACCTTCGGCCGCGTGTTTGCCGAACTGGCAAAACTGGCCTCTTGGCCGGCGTGAACACTTCAATCTCCAGATGATTACCATCCCTGACGCAAACCAGGGATCGGCACACACACACACACTTCCCCAGCGCACCGGACGCGAGCGGCGTGCCCCTAGGAATGAAAAAGGTGGGGTTTGTGTCTACGCTTTTTCCATTTTCGTTCGCTCAATTGGCCCCGTCGGGAGAGCATCGGCGATGGCGGGGCCATTTAATCGATAAAAATTAAATACTCCAGTGGGTGGGTAATGGCACAGCAGAACACGCAATATTTGTGGGCAATAAAACTAGCCAACCCCAAGCCGTAGGCAAACTTGACGCCTTAACGCCAACGGAGCCGAGCCCGAAATAGGAGATAAGAAATTAATTACGATCGGTGGGCGTTTCGGGTGTTTTCTTCAGACGTGATCAAGCGTCGCTAATGAGCGAAATTGCTTCATCGTTTCGTCGACCAGCATACAGGGGTTTTAAACAGTATTCCAATCACGGGCCCGAACACTTGTGCAACCACTTGTAATTAATAGTTAATTTCGTTAAATTAGTTTACAATTCTCGTTCTCTTCAAAATTAAAAATCTCATTTCGTTTGCTCAGTTTGCAAACTAAATTTTCTGCAAAGATAAGAACTGCAATGGACAACATTATTCAAAGAAAGAAAGTTAAAAAGTGTACAAAAAAGAATATCGCAAAAAAACATGTAAAATCAATAACATTCCAAAGCGAAAATTGAAAAGAAAAAGGAGGAAATCAGACCACTGTGTCTGTTGAGAACATAAAAAAACAGCCTGATACGTCTCAAAATTACGCAAAATACTCCTTTCGACTTCTCCGCGTTACATGCTCACTCTTTATATTCCACACAATTTATAACATTAACTATCCTCTTTGAAATCCTTCCGAACGCACCTGAACGGTTCTATTTTTATCATTAACCGCATTAATGATTCGTTTGATGAGCTTTTTTCCCGGCCGTTGCCACTCTGTTAGCAAACGCAAATTTAATACCGACCGTTGCGCGAATCTCTCATTTCTTTCCCTTCGGCGACCCCGCAAACCTCGTCCCTGATGACCTCATCTTATCGACGAGTGAGTCTTTGAAGAGTGCCGCCACCGACGCCGGGCGAAGATGAAAGAGTGTCGATAGGACTGCAGCTAACGCTTTAAAACAGTTACACTACAGTTATGCTGCGGGCGCAGGAAGCAAAGGCCCACAACGGGGCGGCGGCGGTGAGCAAAATTACAAACATCGCCCGTCGCGTAATTGGGTTCTTCGCTTATGCTCCCATCAATGGCGTGTAATATGACATGCCAGTTCAATAAAAGCAATCGATTAGACCGCGGTCCAGAAATTGAAACTAAGTTCACCACGGCGCGGCCCCGCAGGACCTTCAACCCGAAGGAAGCGCTGGCCCGGCTAATTACGACCTGGCCCGAGGGGGCGGGGGGGGGGGGGTGGATGACTTACGAGGAAAGTAATGAGCATGGCACATTATTGACGGGAACAGGAAGTTCCCCTTGCATCACGGTCAGCAGTCGGTTTCTTTTCAACTTTTCCACCACCCGGTGCCGGTGCCGGTGCGGTGAAAATACGTGAACCCGTGTGGTGGAAAAGTCGATCGGAACCGATCAGCGGCACTGTGCCGGCTTCACCGTACGATTGCTTCACCGCGCAAGAGCCAATTTCTTCGTGCCGAGTAATTTATCATGTTTTCGCATTTAACCTTCATTAGCCATCGAATTGCGAACGCTTTGCGGCGGCCCTCGTGTGCGTGCGCGTGTTTATGCTGCACTTCTGCACTCCTTTTTTCCGCCCGCTGATCGAGCCGCTGACGTTGTCCGATCCGATCGTATTGGGCCGCTTTCGCTTTCGCCGTTCAATTTCTTCCTGTGCGGTCCCGAACCGCGTGATCCTAATCAAACGAAGGCTTGTATTCGCCTGCTTGCTCTTGATACTTGCTCTTAATGTCTTCCGGCTAGGATGGTCTCCAACGAAACGTCAGTTGAACCCGCTTTTTGATTGTCGCTCGTGCATCGGAAGCTAATTTTCCAACGTCTCTTTTAGCTGGTAGTTGTGGTGAGTTTTTTTTTTACGCTCCCTGCCCCAAGGGAACGCTTGTGAAGTGTGAAAAAGTAATAAGTACGTACGATGCCATTATCATTCATGCTATTGTAATCGTGCACTTCATTAACATTAGCCATGTAATTACGGTTGCAATTGCACGCCGTACATAAAGTGCATATAGTGCATGCATTATATTACAAGGTATTGTCCATGAAAATGGTATAAATGTGTTTTTACTATTCATTTGTATCATTTTAAAGGTATTTTTAATTCCCATTCTTTAATTCTAATTTTGTCTGTATTAGTTTTTGTGCTTATTATGTGATTTGAACAGGATAGGCTGTTTTTAAATTAATTGGATTTAATTAAAATTTCTAACATTTTTTACTTAGATCAATGGTTTGTTTTGTACGTGTTTTTGATTGTTTTAAAATCGCTCCATACTTTCTATTTTAATTTGTTGCCGTTTTACCTCATCTTTTCTTCCAGCATTGTATTCATTTTTTATGTGTTAGCTTAATTGTTTTTCTCAAATTTAATGCAAGTGCGTCTTTTTCAAACATGCTATCGGTTTTTCTTATTTGTTCTATATTCGTCTGTACAAAATACGAAATTGAGATAAACTTTCCCTACCCTGGATTATTATCAATTATAATTCTACTGACCAGAGCGGCAACTATGATGCCGTGCGTGTGGTCCAACCCGGAAGCAAGCTGATTAAATATCATTATACAACCGCAGCCGGCTTTCTTTCCCAAAACCGAGCGCCCAATTGTTCCGTTCGTGCCGTGCCGTTCATCCCAGCGGAAATTGGAAATCAAAACTCAACCATCACGATCCACTCACAGGTGCCAATGTGGACACCTTGTCAAATTACAGGGCACAAAAAGGCCGCCGAAACGAAAAACAAATCCCTTCGGAAATTGGAACGTCGTCCAGCGGTTCCGTTGCTGCAGTCAATGGAACCGCTTTCTTTCAAATGGCAGGTTTGTTGGTCTCGGCAGGTTTGTTGTTTGATGAAAGTGGTCGCTTTAAAAAAATATTTAATTCAGTATTCACTTTCGGGAGCCTTCTCATTATTACCAAACTGCCGACCACCGAGGAGATGAGGCAAAAACCTCCATGTGACGGCCATTTGGAGCCTATTGTATCTATTCTGAGCATTATTTGTGCTTCTCCGTGTTTGACAAGACGACTCGAGCACAAAGCAGAGTAGCTAAACAAGCTGCCTTTGTTTCCATTTTGTCCGTTTTTAACACACAAACGGAGAAAAAAAAACAAACTCACGCCGATCTTCTTTTCACTATCCATCGCCACTCAGTCGAACTACGATGGGATGGGGTGGAAAAAGGTGGCACGAGGACACGATCGTCTCAGCTGTCCGGCGGTCTTTTTCCACAAAAACCGTCCACAAAAACTGTCCTCAAATCAAGAAGGTCCTGCCCTAGTCCGCACCGCACAACACAACTGACCCTGTGGGCCATTGTTCGGGTGTGCCCAAATAAAAAATGGTACCAGAAAAATAATGTAATTACCCTCTCACTTACCGGGAGCTTTTGCTTTCGGCGATTGTCCGGCTGTCCTGCTGTTCTTCCGGCTGTTTATTTCCGTTTTAGTTTTTACCTTCGATTGTATTGTGTCCGAACGGTTTTTGCCCATTCAGGGCCCGAAATAGAAATCAAATCTATTGACCGCAGGGGGGAGGAGGGGTTGAAAAGAAAAACCGTTAGCTTATTAATGCACACTTTGTTGCGAGTAAAAAAAAACAAGCAGGAAAAAGGACAAGAAAGGAAAGCAATTGACGTCTTTGCGTTTTAAATGATCTTATGAGAATGTTTTTTTGTTTAATATTAAAAGAAACAATGACGAGAATCATAATTACTAAAATGAACTAAAATAATTAATTTGTTTTTAAAAAAATCTAATGCTAATCGTTATGAACAAAAATATTATGCATGTATTTTATTTATTATCGGATGCAAAGAAACCTTTAAGAGCGTTCTAGATATTTTTATTTACTAAAAACTAAAATAAGGAAACAAGGAAACGGTCAGCAATTAGACAAAATTTATTTTATGTTCCATTTATATTGCAAACTGTAGGAAATAATAGTGTAAATTAAAAAAAAAACTAAAACGTTTCCTCTCTCCAAGATATGATAAAACAACCTCGTTGTACTAATGACTCTATCTGTGGTGTTTCATAATTCAGCCAGTCTCATTTGATGCTCATTTAATATGAAAAATAAGCTCTCAGTGCATCAAGTATACCCACATAACCCGGCTGACGATGTCGTTTCACTGCTAGTAGTGCTCGTTCACAACCCTCCCATCGGGAACCGTTGCACCTTGTGCACTTGGGTTTTTGTCCTTTCCACTGTTATCGCAGCAACAAAAAAAGCAACAACAACAACAAAACCAGTAGCCTACCAGTGTGATAGTGTTATTAACGAGATGTCAGTAAGGAGGAAAAAATCGATCATCTTTTCCACCCGGTGGTGCACAGCACATGCACACCTAGTGGAGGAAAAGAAGCAAAAAAATCTGCTTCGATTCAAACACGGCAGTACCCGAACGGGGTAAGAAACTCAACGAGAGGCCATTTCCATCGCGTGGGCCATAACGTTGATTGGTTCAATTTTTTGCACTAATCTACTTCACTCCAGCCCAACCGAACGACGCGCACGGCCCTATTAACTGTCCGGATCCCGTCCCGTCCCACTAGCCTTCCTTCTTTCCTCTAAAAAAACGCGCATAAATAATGCACACTCGCCAAACTATTAATTACGAATAATTTATCGAAATTACAAACCCCACACTGGTGGAGCACGACGGGCCCGGCCATCCACGGCGTGTAAAGCGACCACTAAAAGGAACGCGAGCAAATGCGCAAGGAGCGCATCCGTAAGTGCTCACACATTAACCACCACATCGGCTTAACCGTTTTCCCCAGCATCGGCTAAATGGGCTTTCCATCTGCACCATGGGCGCCATTTATGGAACGCCATTTTGACGACTGCATCACCGCTGCGTTTTATCCGGTTCCTTATCTGCTACCGTGCACGCCCGACACCGCCTGCCATACACACGGGGAGCAGTTCTTTTTGGGGTGAGAAATTAGCCACGAACCTAAACAACGTTCGTGTTTCGAAACGAGCCATTTTTTTATCGTACGGTGAAAATATTAATAACAATAAAAAAGCATTAATGCACTCGTTTTATCATGCTGCCGTCAGGTGCCGTCTAATTGAAATGGTTTGTAACGTGCGCTTATCAAAATTGGCTTAAAAAGCGGTCCGATTATGAGTTTTTGCTGTGCTTTCTGAGCTTCGAATCGCATGCACGGTCTTTGGAACGGAAAAGATCGCCTGTTATGGTTAATTTTCTATGGAAATGGAGATTAAAAACATGCACCACGCTGATCGATTGGTGATGAACACAAAAAATGCTTCCTACTTACACATAGCAAGAGAAAAAAAACCCTGAACGAACAAACCCAGCGCATGAACTCGTTCAAATCTTCTTAATCTCAGCAAATATTGTAGCGCTTTTCGATCAGTTTGAGCACTGGCTGCTGTCCAACCCCGCTGGAACATCTTAATGGGTGGGCAAAAGGCAACCCCATCCCTCTTCCCCCCCCCCCCCCCCCCACATACCGTGGTACGAGACGAAATTTATCATTTCGCGCGTGTGGTTTGTCTCCGAGAAAAAAGGTGAATAAATACATAAAGAATTGGAAAATAAGACACTGACCGGGTTTGGGTTGGTAGTTGGTTGATTAATGGTGTCGCGATGTTCCCCGATCCCTCTAGGGTGGAAATTCACGATCCTGCCACGTTCGATGTAGGTGGGCACGAATAAGCATGGTGCAGGGCCATTTCGATCGCTGAACGTGTGGTAACAAGCGTTTCGTGCGTTCCGTTTATTCTGTTGTCGTTTTGCATACTCTGTTGCATCCCAAATGAAGAAAAATGGGTTTTGATCAGCAAATTAGATCGACTACATTGTGGTTTTTACGGTCCACAGTAAAAAATGATTTTAACATAATTAGACCAAATTTAATTGAAGCACATTGTATTCTAGCAAACGAAAGGAATACGAGAAAACTTTACGATTTAATAACACATCTTAAATGCTAACGAAATGTACATTCAAAATTAAATTAATGATAGATTAAACGTATTCTTTTACAAAAAAAAACGGTTGACTTAAATTATTGTTTTATAAAAAAATCTAAAATTTTTCTATTATACCTCAGAATAAAATTAATCAAATCGTAATAAATGTCGCAAAACACTTTATAACGCTTTCTTTTCAAAACCATACAACTCATACAGCAAATTATCCGCAAATAAACGAATGAACAATGTAATTAGCAGTTCGATCTTTCGTCTCAATTTACACCATTGCTTGCCTGTTCTGCTGAAGAAAATAATTAAATATACACAACCCTTTAAAGACTCCCCACACTCTTCTCTCGTACTTCGTTGGTTGGTTGGTTAGTTGATAATGTGTTCATTGTTTTAGATTTATATAATTTTACCATTAATACAACAGCAATTTCGTTCCATTTTCTTTGCTTTTCACTTGCATACTAGCAACAGTTTGCAGCGTTTGGTGTAGGACTTATTCGCCCGTCCAATTAGCGGGTTATTTAATTGCACTTAATTTCACCTCATTGCAAGACGAAACCGAGCGAATCTCCTTACAGATTTTTAGTACCGCGCAGCAAAATGGTGTTTCGCTGAGACAACCAGATGCACCCCGGGTTCGATTGCTGTCCGATTAAGTTATTAGACAGGTTGCTGTTCTCGTCACGCCCATCCCCCATCGGTGGACCGGACGGGTGGGTGGCCGGCCTGGAAAGCGATTCCCCCGCCGGTCGGCGAAATTACTGTGTCACACTGTTGATTTGCCAGACGATAGACGTTGACCGGATGGAACGCCGCTTTCCTATTCCCTTCCACCGATCCTCGCTTCCCTCCCTCCCAAAAAAAAAACTGCCAACCCATCCAGGGGTCTAGGAAAAGGGTCTTGCCGGACGGACCCCAAGCAACACCACCACCTGGATTGGGTCTCAGCTTTGGGGCGTAGCAAAAAAAAAAAACAAAGAAGCTCCAACGAAGGGCATCGAACGAACGAATCTCGAATCCGGTGTATCCGGCCGTCAGTTGTTTGTTTTGGAATCGTACCCCCGGGGGCTGTTGTCGAAACGTGTCATTACGAAAAGACCTGGTGGCAAGCTGCGTAGCGCTTCCCTTCTACGTCCAAAGCCTCCAAAGCGTTTCGATTACATTCTTGTTTCGCGTTCGCGTTCGTTACTTTCTTTCCTATTTTAATGTTTTTTTTCTGTGAAAGAAATAGGAAATTATCATGTCTACATGGCCCTAATGATAGCATGTGTGTGTGTGTGTGTATATGTGGGGAGAATCGCTAGAGAGGGAAAATTGAGACTTCAACCCGCACATCCGACCACCCGGATGGGAATGGGAATGGTGGAACGGTCCGAACACCGTCCGGCGCCATTTGCAGCTTTACGAATCGAATCGTGAGTCGTGTTCCCCCTCCAATGGGGTTGTTCCATCCATCGACTAACTGTCACCGTCAATGTGAAGTTGTTCTGTACAGGCTGAGTAAAGGAAGAGACCTCCTACGATACTGTTAACGAGTGTATAATTGAAACGTAGTCGATTCTTTGTCTGCGGGAGAAGCATTGAAGCTATACGTCGCTGTGAGAACTATGACAGTGGTGTATACTAGCCATGAACGTGCTTATTTGTAGGGCCTTTTTTCATTGGAAGGCCCATGAAAAAATAATTCAAGTGTTTAGCAGCTTTTTCCGACTTGATTATTATATGGCTAAAGTGGATGAATATGATATTCAAATAGAAAAAGATTAGTTTTACATCTTTCAAGCAATCAATACCAGTTTTTAGACTTTTTAGCACATGCCCATAATTTGTTGTTAGTACAAGTCCTATGTTCTAAAATATTGTATTTGTTTACACCCCTTTCCAATACTTGATGACGGCTTATTTGCTGTTAAAGCTAAACATTTTTTTATACTTGAATCATTGTTCTGATCATTCTCTCCTCAACGTCTTTAGAATGCATTTGGTAGTTACTTATACTTTTTTTATAGTATTTTTCGAAATCCGGCTAAAATAAAAAAAATGCCTGTAATAAATGTAAAATAATAAAAAACCATTCTTCCACGACTACATGTCAATTCCCGTTTCACGCTCATCATGTTGCCATTCGTCATGCAAAAGTGCCGTTAAATTAGGGCCACATCGGCATGTCGAGCACGTTTTCCCTTCGTTCCACGTCCAGTTGGCCACAACGCAACGAACGCTCACAAAACCAGAGCACAAAGGTTGTTGCAAACGAAACAACACACGCAAACGGATTGTGCAACGCAGACCGATACGGCAGTTGATCGGATTTACCTTTTCGGCAGGGTCAGCCTTCGAAGCGGAAGGTAAATAAACAATGCGTGTCATAAATAAGGCGC
>JXXA01007968.1:0-15907 GCA_000956255.1 Anopheles punctulatus
CAAGTCACGATGACATTCCACGTTTAGCCAGCACCATATTCCGGTGAAGAGAGTTGGACCACCGTCAGTACCAAAAACAATGCTAATCACGAGACAGGCACGAGCCATCCTCGTGCCGGTAAGACATTCGGATGGTCGCGCCGTCACCAGACTTCTGTCGAGACGATAACGATAACGAGAAGGGGCGCACACGGTTTATTCGGCTTATCGGGCCGAATAAGCCCGTCACGAAACGTGAGTGCCGTACGTGGCAAGATGCACGTGGCCGTTCCGCGATTCGAGCCGTGGATTGTGTTCTACGGAGCGAGTATCGTTTCGTTCTCTCCTGTGAAACTAAATTATGATTTATAAAATGACCTGTTTATGAAAATGATTCCCGTTCATCCAACTAGAACCGTGTTGGTGTGTGCAGTGTCCGTGGAAGTGTCCCTGCACACCGAAAGGGTTTCCAAGGTGCCCGCGGGCTAAACAAAAGAAGTAGTTGCGTTATTATTTGATACGTTTTATGGCACGGTTGGAATGTCGCCCCATTTCGTAACTAAACACCACACCACGGTGGGACCTGCCAATAGTCCTGCCGGATCAAAGTGTCGCATTTCCCGTGCCGTGTCGAAGCCCACAATAGCCCAACGTAATCCGATCCGAAGCAGCCCTGAAGTCAGTGAGCGTTAAGTCATGTCGGTGGCGTAAAACCGGCCGCACGGTGATGGACGCTAACAGGACAATTATCTTGAACATTAGTCATGTCCGAACGAAAGGGCGGTCGAGTGACCGAAAACTGTCCTGCGCCTTGCCGGAAGTAAGGATTTGGAAAAGGATTTCCCTTGCGGCGCGGACAAGGCGTAAACGAGTGAAGTAAAATATGACATCCAATCCCAACGCGACCGAACGTTCCTGCTCACCAAAGTGCATCGTGAAAGCCACGGGAAACGCAATTAATTCCCGCGTGCACTGTCCAATATCCTTATCTGAGGACTCGAACGATCGGACACTTCCCATAAAGTAACCAAAACCGACGTACGATCGTGGTACCCAATCGGTTTATCTGACCGACGATCGAATCGTAAAGCCTGTTTTGTCTTCCTCTTGGCGTGTCCGTGACCCGGGGATGGTAAACACCTGCTCTGCAGGACGCTTTGGGCATTCCGAGACAAGGAGGCGTTTCTGGCGTTGTCCTTTTGTCCATGCGAACATCGGAGTGACCATTGCATTTGGGATGCATGGTTAAAAGGGTCGTCGGTTGGAATTTTCATTTATCTTAGGAGCGCGCGTTATGTTAGGGTTTTTTTATGTTTTTGTGTTCGAAGGAGAAGGATTTATTTGGCATGTTTGAGCTGGATAACCACATTAAAGTTGATAATAAACTTTTTTGATAGTTGCCGGAAACGATCTGCACCCGCTCGAAGTTGGGTGATGAAGCAAATAGTTTCATGCTTTTATTCATAGCCAAATTAGTTTAAGGATGATATAACAAACACACCCATGTATTCGACAAAAAAAAACATTTTGATTCTTAGCTTAAAGGATTTTTTATAGGCAAAAACAAGAAAGAACTAAAAAAAAACAAATAAAAATAACAATGTCAGAAAAATATTCCTATACATAAAAAATAAATAGCTGTCCCGTTTTGGGTTGACCTTAACCACATGACTCAACACTTCTACCAAAGCCTAATATTTATCTGTTTTCAAAACAAAAAGCACCCGCACGTGTCAGCCAGCTTAACCCAAATCCCAACTCGATTGTACCGCCGTGACACTTATATTTTGTTTGCGCCTCGTTTCGATACGTGTGTTAGTACCGAATGCCCTCTCGCGATGGAGACGCACACAAAAAATGTGTAGAATAAAACGAAAGCGACACAGGCATAAATTAATATTGGCAAATATTTATTGTGAAAGACATCTCCGGCAGCCCTGGGCACTTTTAATTCCCCACAGCCTCGACAAAATCGAATCGTAATCGAAACCGCGTACTCTTCCATGCCTGCAAACAGCCTCCAGGTGCAGTAGGGAAAGGTAATGACGGGCCATTTCGGGATGGTCGTGGTCTCGCGACCCCGCTCCGAGGCTTCGATGGTGGCCACGCACAGAAATTAACCACGACGATTCACTGTGAAGTCAGAGGAGCACGCCAACCGCCAACAGCACACCACAGTGCAATATCAATAGTAATGGAAGCGTGGTTAATTTATGGACGCAATAAAGAAAAAGATCAATACATTTCGGGCCAGCCGGTACGCCAGCCCATGCGATACGCAGAAGGGACGTGGGCGAAATCGGCAGCCGGTCTCAGTCGCATGCACCCAACGGGGAAGATTCCACCAAAATTGGCAACGGAACGTCTCCCGCTTCCTGGGAGCTGTTCGCGGGTCGTGCAGGGTTTTTTTTGCGCCCAGCGTGGTTGCATTTAGTGAGCAAAATATAACTTAAAAAACAAAGATTACCCAGATGGGTTTGGAAATAAAACAAACTTTGTTGAAATATTGGAGTTCTGTTTTAGTAGGAAAATTTGAGGTACGTCTTGGTAGTAAAGAGTATTTAAATATATTTGAAGTATGTTATAAGTTTGATCTACATCTACTTTTTCCTTCCATTCATCAAATGTAACATTATAAATCCGTTTAACTTTTGGTCGTCAATTCTTATAAGAAAATCTTCCTATCTTTGCTTATATGAATTTCCTCTTTCAAGGTAGTCAAACAATACATTCTCGTAGCATTCCATGGTGAAATCGATTCAATTTAAATTTCAACAGTCTGAGCTCTTCGAACTGAACGAAATGCAGTGAATCATACCGGGGTTTACCGGCTCTTCTACCATTTATGGCCACGTTTCTCTGCAATTCTATTGGATTTTTTTGGCTATGGAAAATGTCTCAAACTCTAGCGGACGCTTTTCTCGTGTTTCTTCCACACATCCGTAAATCGCATTCGCATCGGAACGTATTGTTTTATTTGGATGCAGTATGCGTTTAGGTGCCTAAAATGAACGTTTCGTTTCTCTTGTCGTGAGAAAGCTTTTAAAAAATCAATAACAACTTAGCCGATCGAGGATCGTGTTTCGTCATGCTGCCGATGAGTCAGATCGTTTCGTGCTGTGGAAACGGGCACCGGAAATGACTGCTCCATAGGAGACAAAGGCCGTATATACAGCGTGCTATTGACGTGTCCTGAACCCGTCTCAGGAGGAATCTCTTCAGCTCACGCTTTCGTCTCACGGCATGCTTTGGTTTGTCTTGGCCATATCGAGCGCCCAAGTTCCGAGGCTTGTTACGTTCCTCCCGGCGTGCAGTAATAAGGCACATCCGGTGCATTGTATCGTGCACCACGCGCTCCGGCCCGGACACACAATAGCCTCAGAGGTTCACGCTGTGCATCCTGAGGCTTTCCATGGAAAGTTTCGACGTCGGGCGCAGATTGATCAGAGCAATGAAAAAGTGACCAACGGTGCGAAAGCAAAAGCGTGTGTTTGCAAAAAAAAAAACACTCACACATAGCTGATGTTGTGTTCTTGGTTATATTTCCCAAGTGAAGAGCTCTTGAGTGATCGAGTGTTTCTTAATGAATGAATTTCGTTTGAGAAATTTAGCAGGTGTTCCCTGGTGTAATGAGCAGTTCATTAGTAAAAACGGGCATGCTAATGAATTTGTTTTAGGGATTCCGAGAAATTCTGATTTTTGTTGTTGTTGTAGTTTCTATACTTTCAACCAATGCACATATACATGTATTTTTAATTTTATATATGTATATTTGCATGTTAAAAAATACAAAGCAGAATGTGAAGTTAATAATAAACAAACATTTTAATTTATCATTAAAATAACAAAAGTCGTAAAAATACATTTTAATACAAAGAACAATCTTTTCAACATGAACAATAAGCTCATTCAATGCTTTATAATGCGAAATTGATGAAGAAAACATTTCAACCCAAGGATAAAAACTATCCAATTAAAAAAAAAACAGACAAGTTTTATACCATACCTGAACGCAAACCCAAAAAAAACCATCGCTACGTCCATCACTATCGATACACGTTCGCGAAGCATGCGCAGCAACCGGAACCAGATCCCAGTGATCACTCTCAATCGTCCACCGCGATTCCCGGAACGAGTCGTGACGAAGCCATTTTCCCACCCGGCGTGAAATAGTGCGCTTAATCGCGACCGATCTTTGCGACAGACGAATGCCCGCTTGAAGAGGGAAAAGGGATTTCGTGTTTCCAACAGACCAATATTGTTCCTGTTGCCAAATGTTGGGATGTGGTCGTGACCGATGGTATCGTTCGGTAACGTTTTTATTAACATTTATTTTTCGCATGCACATCCCCACTACATCCGTGTATTGCCAAAGTGTAAATAATTTCATTTGACTTATTCCACCAGTTTTTCGACCCCGTAGCGAAGGTTTCAGTTTCACGCGTGCAACATTGTATGCAGTACCGAGCAGCGTTTTCGATGCTCCAAATGCATGCGACCTTTTCTGACAAATGACCACATGATTCGACGAGTTTTCGCTCGATGACAAGTGTTCGCGCTGTCGCTAATGATTTTCCCTCACGGGTTGACGGATAGTTTCCGTTCCCGCGGCCACGAATTTCACTCGCAATTAGTCCTGAAATCGGCCGTTCGGTTTCGATTTTCTCTGAGCGTTTTTCTTGGCAACGAGCCGTTTTTCTGTTCGGCCGAACGAGTAAACAACGTTGACTTGGTTGCTCTGCACGGGTTTATTGCATCCATGTCATTAACATCGCGTGCATCGCAACTGTTCCAGACTGCAGGTTAGATTTGATGCTTCCGAATCGGTCGATTTTACCGCGCTAACCTACATTACACAGGGAGGATATTTATTTTCCATTTCTTCACCGATCATTCGACGTTCCCGCCTGCGTGCACATTTACGAGACTTGCACATATTGACAAATGATGCGACGTACGCCCGGTCTGCGTTCGTTCACCTCCGCACGTTCGGACGTGCGAACGACGGGCAGTGGACAGTTTCGGACATGCAAACAACTCTCTGCCACATCCCGCAAGTGGCAATATGCATGCGGCTTGCCACACATAAACAAACGTTAGCAAACAAAATAACGTCTTGCAAGTTGAGTACGGTTCGTTCGTGGTGTGGAGGAAACCGTCAAGAAGAAAAAAAACGCCAGTACCACACACGCCGACCAACACGCGGCAATGCAATAAGCAAATATATGCATGCCAAGCTGGCCCAGCCAGAGTTTACCACCAACGCTGAGCAACGGAAAAGGGCCGGCGGGTACGTTGGCGGTGTAGGCAATTTTTATGTTGACCGCGGAAAGCCGCCCAGGATCGGACCATATTCTACCGGATTCGTTTTCTCAGAATGGGGAGGTCTCCTGTGCAAGGGAATGCAAGGAGAAGGCAGCATTGAAATTATTATTTATTTTGTACTACCGCTGAGGCGCTTTTTTCGGCAAGCAGCAACGAGGTGGGTGGGATATTTCAGCTGCATATTTCCCCGGCGGTACGGGAGCTATCGGGGTTTATTGAGAAGGGGTTGCTTGTGTTAGTTTTAAATCATTGCTCGTAAGATCACCAACGAGATAAGGTATTGAGGTTTGGGCGATCGTTGGGGTAAGATACTTGAATACATTTTACAACTCGTTTCAAACGTATGTAGCTATACATTTCATGTGCAAAAGAAACATTTTAATACAAGTATTAAATTGCATCTTTAAGATAAATGACTCTCAAGAACCCAGTTTAAACTGTATCCTTTTGTTCAGAAAAAAAATCAGTGTTTCCACGAACGAAGAACTTCCGCACCCACGGTGGTATACTCGCACATTCAATTTCGCAAATATTTGTACTGCCAAATCTCGTCGTTTCCTCCGGCGGATCCAACGAAATCCAGCAAAGGGTCGTAAAACGAACCGATTGAAACGAAGTACCTCAAGCGCCCCCAAAATACGGCACGGTCTGGTATCCTTTGTATAGGGTAATTGAAGCCGGACTCCACAGGTCGTCGCCGAAATGGACGGAACCGCTGATGGCGGCGAGCATAAAACATCCGGCCGCAAAGCAAGCAAAAAATACACACAAACGCTCAACCACCACCCTCTCGAAACGTCCGACGATCCTTGATCCTCTCCGCGGGGCAAAGCATGGCAGTTCGTTGTTTTACCTTACCACTGGGTTGTTTTACATTTTTTGCGTCCTGTGTTCGCATAGTTGCTGCTCCACAGGAGGGACCGTACATTATTTTCTGGCCAGCGGAGTAGGTGGTCCCACTCCCCGTGTATGGACCGTACAGGGCTGTAAACCCCGGGAGCATAAGCTGAGTGTAGGGTGCAAACAAAGGAACCATCGAAAACTTCCGACTCTCGCGCGCTTCCCGCCCCGTTTCGGACCACTCGGAATGTACAGCAAGATGCTACACGAAGGCACCGGGTGCATAAAAACAGCACTGGAACAAGCTGTTGGAGGTGGAAGGTGTAAATGGGGGCTTTTTTTGTGCAAGCGTTCGAATCATAACTCACCGGTTCATTTGTGGGCGTCGGTTACACTTTCACGCATATCTATCAGATCGGTGCGTTTGCTCTGTTGTGAACTCCTTGAGTTGAAACCATAAATGAAAAGGAAGAGAGAACAGGCAAGGCATTAAATTTTAAAATTACATAGTCGCAAAGGCATAATTGTTTCGAAAGAATTTAAAAATACATCACATTTCCTTGTAGAAAGGGTAAATTTTGAAAATCAAATCCTAGTTATCATTTAATTGAGAATGGATTGCTTCATCAGATATTAATAATCATTTATCATAAAGATTGTTTAACAATATGTTTCCCATGAAAAAAAAGACTCCACATCGTTCAGCTATAACTCAATCATCTGTTACTGTACTGCACGACCGATCGAATGCGACCTTAATTATCACAATCCATCCCCGTTACGGTTGTACACGATTGCGCTATTTTGCACCTGAACCATCACCATACGGTGTATGTTCCCGTTCCCGAATGAACGGGGCACAGGAAATGCATTCCGGTTCTAGGACTGCACCCTTACGCCTATGATAAATCCGATCACCCGCCGCGGGGAATCATATTCGGCACAAGAGCTGCCAAAGCACCGGTGTGCAGGGATGCCAAAACATAATGTAAGGTCATTCTAACAAAAAAAAAAAAGAGACACGAAACCAGAAAACGACCGTTGCCATCGTGTTTCGCCATCGTGAGATCACATTTTCCCACACTTTGCGTTTCGCTTTCGATCGAGCACACTCGAGAGTGATGGGTAACCTGTGCCAGTTCACCTGCATGAAATAGGAAACAGGGGATAGCACGAACGAAGGAACGGCAGTTTATGTTTGTCTCATTTTCCTCCTATTCCATTCCTATTTGCCTCTTTCACTCGGGGTCTCTCGCCTACGGATTCTAATAGAGTTCGGTGCACACGCTCCGATGCATTTCCTGTTTCGACGACCATCACGACGACCAGTGCAGATGTAATCCTACCGGCGTGTCCTTTTACGTCCTTATGGAGTTTGGATTCATCCTTTTCAATATGCGCCTTCCCTGCCGCACTTGTCTACTGCTGGTCGTTTACGTTGCTTCACGCGCTGCTCCTTTCCAACCATCGATCACAATGGTATCGGGTGGATTAGAAATGCCGGAGGAGGCGACCAAACAAAGCCCATCAAAATCCGGCCCATGCGTTGGATGGACGGAAAGTAAAATCCATCATCCAATATTTCCAACGTCCCGACAATATTGGAACTCGGTGTACGGAGCGAACGCTAGGACCCTAAAAAACAACACCGCTCCCATAACCGTTCGATTCGTTCCAGTTTCCGATGCCACCAGCCCAAGGGCCCGGATTCGATTTCGATGCGATGCGAACATAAATCATAATGCGTCCGCCTGCGATGGTGGTGGTAGCCGGACCCGAGTGGCAGCAGGTGCACTGGATCTTTATTGTGCGGCCGCGGGATCGCACTGGAACAGGGTTGAGAGTGAAAAGAAATCGTGAAAAAGGATCAGCCCGATCAACTGCTCATCATTCGTCATCATCCGTTCCGTGCGTTCCGGCGAGCGATCGATGGGTAAGGCGATCGGTTAAGGATCGGGTTCTCCCTTTTTATGCGTTAGAGAATAATACAAATACCACGCGGTGAGGATTATGGCTCGCGGCCAATAATGAAAAACGGAGCGCTGCGTGCCTTTTTACGGGGTATGGCTCGTTCCGGGAGTCGTGTGGCCTGTCACGGTTGTCTCCGTTGTAATTACTTGCCCTCCTGTCAGAATGTCCGTCCCTGTTGCGATGCTGGTAGGTATTCTCGTTCGCGAGATTAAGGTACTGTTCTGCAAACTGCTAACAGAGCCGGTACCGCGAGAAGACAGTCCTCGAGGCATCGCTGGTAGTCCGTGTGCCGGAACCGATTGCTGAACAATCGCCCTGTAATTGATTTCCGTAATGAATGATGAAACGGACGTTCGACTGCCCGCTGAGTGTTCCAATTAAATGTTTATCCGTGTCGTTGATTGATACGCCGAAGGTTGAGGTGCGAGACAGTACGATCCATCAAAGGCATGACCCGTTACAAAAATCCTTTTTCATTTAATTATTTTTTATTATTCGTTTTGTACGTTTGTACGGATTAAGATTTATTCTATAATGAAACATAAATCTTCTATAGAGTTAACATATATTATAAATCGATATAATTATAATGATAATTAAAAAACTCATTCTATGCCAAATTTAATTTGCTTATATTAAAATCTCATTATTATGCATTTCCAGCTATTGCATATTGAGCAGTTCATTCAAATCACCAACACGCGGAAATGTACAACCCTCCTTTTACAACAATTAGCTCGAACGCCGCTCATAACTAACACAAATCAATGTGCCCATAAATCAGCGGGCAGTGGCGCCAACGTTTGCCTCCAGCAACGCCCAGTTAGCCTATGAGTCAGATCTACGATACAAGTCCGCGTGTGATACCGACGCTGGGCGGCGTGTTGACGCACTCGTGCTATCGGTGGGCAGCTAGAACACGAACCCAAAACCGCACGACCTTATCACTCGTTTTCCCGCCACACAAAGCGACAGCGACCCGGCCACTTGTACCGACGCTTGTTCCGTGCGCGCCTCAACCTGACAGTGTACAGCGTTTTTAATCGAAAAAAAGCCGGTGCGGCAAGATAAAATGCACACCCTTATCACCCTTTCCAGTCGAGCGGTCGGGCAGTCGCTTACGCAAACGTGCGTTCGCTGGCGCGCAGGAAGTTGCGGTGGTTGGGTGAGGCGCTTTCAGGTGCCAGTACCATGCTGTTGCTCGTGTTGGTTTAGTATTGCGTGATCGAAAGTAGCACCTTCAGTTTCGTGGAACCATCACATGGAAGTGCCATTGGTGCATGTGCTGGTATATCTTAGTCGAACTGATAAGCGAAAGTTGTACACGATTTCATCGAACCGAACTTGGCGTGGATCTTGGTATGCGTTGAGAGTAAAAATAAACTAAGTTATGAAGTTAGTCCACAAATACATAAAATTTGTATAGATTGTATTGGGTCAGAAATTTAAAGAAAATGGAAAACCAACGAAAAAAAACTTCTCCATTCGAAAGCTGAAATTGTTGTAATATGTAATATTGTAATAAAAATCACTAGTGTTGTGGTTCTAAACAAAACCAATAAACACACCCTTTAAAATTCTAGCTTTTTTCCATACTCGTTTTCCACCAAATCGTCTCATAAAGTCAAATGTCAAAAATAAATACAACAACTGTAAACTAAACCAAAGACCAACCAAACAGATCCGCTATCGTATAAATATTTTTATTTCCGAACCGAAAAAAAAATACAAGCTCACAAAAATCTAACCACTGTTTTTACTATCCACACGCTGTCTCTGAGTGTCCCTGTCCCGGTTACGGGTATTTCCTGCGGAAAGAATAACAGCAACAATGCGTGACGTTCCCGATGCAACATAATTCACTGTGACATTCCCGATGCAGATGCACCATGACGAGGTGCTGCTTCGGAAGCGCCCAACAATAAAACTCGATAAGGCACATCCGTCAAATTTCGCCCACCAAGGCACCAAGTCGCAAAAGCCGTCGTTTTTACAGTAAATTAAACCATAATACTGACGCTCGATTTCCTACCACACAGGGCGGTAGTCGTGCACCGGTAGAAGGGGTGTCGTTTTTCCGTTTAAATCGTAAAAAATAACAACATCAGCGCGTTATGCCCATTTCCCATCGACATATGAGTGCGAGGTTCTGGGAAACGTTCAGGAGAACGCGTCCTCACCTCCCGCACGGACACACTGAATGGCAGCAATCATCGCATGCCATGCCATGCCGTTGTCCTCTTGAAGTGGCAAGCGAAAGCAAATACTAGAGAACGGTCCGAAGAGGCAGCGTTCATCTTCTCGATCCTAAGAAAACATCGCTCGCGCGCTTGAGTCACCACGGTTGCCTATCTTCTTAATCCTTGCCGTCCGTCAGCGTCATCCATTGACGTCGTCCTTCCCACACTCACACACACACACACAACCCGGTCCACACACTTGTCATCGTCGTGGTGGGCGTCGGATGTGAAGTGTTCCGGGAACTGGTTCCACGGCAGCGATGCAAGGTGCAACGTTTAGACGTTATGCTTTATGCCTGATCTTCGGCTAGCAGCAGATAAGGGAAAAAGGGACCGAAGTGGACTAGGATGGGTAGGATGCAACAGGGACAGCCCATGCCCATGTGCAATATGTTCGTGCATTTGCCGTATGGCCTTGACAACGGGCCGAGTTGGAAGTCCTAGAGCTACTGCATATAGGAATTTGAAAAAAAAGTATCGAATGTGGTGAAGTACGCGCTAGGCATGATATTTATAAAAACCTGATTAATATAACGCCTTTCAGCTTCTGTCAGCATCTACAATAAAGTCAATGAACGATTTTGAATACTTTTAACAGCACTAGTGCTGCTTTTCTCGGCAGAGACGAATGTACCTTTTTGCATCTTTATTCATTGGTTTTCTACCACCTATTGATTCATACAAACATTTATTTATTACATTGAAAATTCGTCAGATATACCACCTTAGAAGGCAATGATCGTCGCATAAGGAGGCAATAAAACAAACGTGTACGCTTGGTGTACGCTTTCCTCGATTATTTTGCTTCTATCAATACGCAGATCCATAACGTTCGTGTTAACACGTTGATGCCTGCTAAATCGCGCATCTGCTTGCTATGATTTCACAAGGCTTCTCCTATACCGACCGGTACCGTAGCGTGATAAAATGTAACTAACGCGTGCTAACACTGATTTATATTTCAATAGAACACAAGAAATCGAGAGCAGCCCGTTTCCGGCCGCTCGGTCTGGTGAACCGTCTCGGCGTTTACCCTCTCCCCTCGATCACCGAGTTTCTCACCCTCCAGACAGACGGTGCAGGGTCGCGCAAGGCCAGACGTAACATGGCCACAGCTCCAGCGGTAGCCACGCGGCGCTACGAGTGCTTCTTCTGGGCGCTCGCAAAAACGTACAACTTCCGTGCGAGCGCCCGCGTGCGCTCACAACGCAAGCGCATGTCGTTGAAGGGAAAGATGATGGTGAGGAGGGGGGGTTTATGGAAGGGGTGGCAGTCTCGCAAGCGATAACAACATTACATTGACGCATGCCCCACCGCACGGGCAGGGTACAAAACGTTTGCGTTTGCTGCATTCGCTGCGTCTGCGTTTGTGGATGCAGTTGTTTTGCTGTTGCATGTGCAGTGCTGCTCTCGCGCGCATTACTTGACCCATTGACTGGTTGAGCTTGGCTGTGGATGGTGGGAGACGGTGTTGGCGGAGGCGGAGGTCAATTGCATGCCGGCTGGAGTGTGGGTTTGTGGGAGAGTTGATAAGACGAACAAGCGTCGGAACGCGCGTCTGCGGAATTGAGAACGAGACCTCGCCGGGGGCCACCGAGCATAGCCGAAGCAGCGTGTGCCGGATGCAGCTACAACCGACCCAGACACGGACAGGCTAGACGAGACGAGCTGGCTGCGCGAGGAACGGTGGCAGGCCGAACGGCTCGTGGTCGTCGTGCGTTGGGGTTAAAACTGATAAATGCGTTTGGCTGGGGTGGAAGTCGATTGCAGACCGGAGTGTTATTTCAAGCATTTCAACCATGTCAGCGCTAGACGGTTAGGAATGCTTCAATGCTACCCATGTTTTACGATGCAACGGGTTTACGTTCGCTTCTACGATTGAAACATCATATAGCCGCATAGCATCGATTTTAATGATACAATTATGACTACATGCAGCATTAAATTACAACATATTTACGCGCCTCGTTTGCAAGTCCGATAGGAGCCTGTCTAGACGAATAGATTATTCTAACATCATTCTAGAGCAATTATCATTCGAAATGTGTCGCACGATCGCATAGAACATTAACCTCTGCTAGAGTCTTGACCTACCACTGGCTCAGTTCTCTGATTTGATCGAAGATCTTTCGCGATACTATCAAACGTCTGCAGGATCAGCTTTATCCCTGTTTTCCGACCAAGTTCATCATCTGTACGTTCGCACTGTGGGCGTGAATTCTATCCGAAATACGAGAAATTCATACAGTAAAATTCACCTGCCGGTTTGAAGCGTGTTTGTGTTTAGTATTTCACATTTTGATCTCGCAGTTAGAAAATAAAATGATAAATTTGTACGAATTTGTTTCCATTTACAAATCAGCATGCGAATTGTTTTGGAAACATTTCTACTTTGGAAACATTGCTTACGAAACATTTCTACAGGTCGAACATTTTTGCCACCGTTTCTACAACCAAAATCTGATGTGCCCAGACAACTTTTATCACCCCAAAAAGCAATCGATCAAATGGGTAAGCAAACACCGAGCTCCTGCCTCCATCTGCAACCCAAACGTGAACCTTGCCAGGCCACTCGGACACCAATCAACGGACCTAATTGCGAAGGACACCGGGCGTGTACGTGCGTGCGTGATGCAAACGCAGGTAATATCCGACACCCTTGTCAACCGATTTGACACTTGCTGCGTCCCTGCGCGACCCCGGCTCCAATCCGTGTGGGAACAAAAGCGACACAGCGTCGGTTCGGTTCAGCGCCGGAACGCAGCGGGAGATATCGACCTGATCCTGATGTGGCCGGCAGGATACACAGCGCACGCAGCACATCTTTCACACGCGGCCGTTTGTCAGCCCCTTTTTGTATTTGTCGATCAGTTTCCCCCTTTTCGGGAAGGATGGTCGCATTGGTACGGCCTGTCCCGGGGGGGCCTGTGCACATCGCTCGATCGAGATCTTATCAGCTTACTCCTGGCGGTCGGTCCGGTGACCGCTGGGCTATAAAACATGAGCAGGATTGCTTCTTCGGTTGCACGAACGGATGCTACCGCTGCTGGCTGGATGCCACACCGTTTAGTGCTACTTTGCCCCGGTTCCAGGCCAAATCGATCGAGATGCTTATCGATTAGCCGATTCGTAAAGGTCGTGTTACGCCATTAAACACAATTTCCCGGGATCGGGATCGGTTTAATTCTCCATAAAACGAACGTGTTTTCCGCTTCTTGTGCCGCGCGTTGCTACGGTTGGAAGATCGACACCTCAGCTGCCATTTTCCATAGCCTTCGTGCCACTCGAGACGGAACTCTCTCAAGCGTTGTCTTAGACATGGCCACACGCGGTTCCACGCTGCTCGCCACATGTTTTCCTCCTGCCATTTTATGGGCAACGTCAGAGCAACCAGTCAAAGATCGTCACCATCAACCTAATGTGCGCATAATATGCTGCATAATACGATGGTGGGCCTCGTTAAAACAGACACACCAAACGCACCGATGCTTGACGGCCTCCCATCTTCTGTATGGTAAACGACGACGCATGTCGCTAGGATTTGACCCACGCAAGGCCACATTCGTCGCCAGCTGCAGCTGCAATTTGCGCCGACTTTTACGACTGTATCCGGATCGGTGGCGGAAACCTACAAAGCCGACCGATAGTGCACCAGCCGCAGCGTCGTGTTTTTACGTTTTGCTCCCTTCCCGCGTTCTTCCCTGTAGTCAAGCATGATCGTCAAATTTTCACATAATCTACCCACTAAGAAGCCTTCGTCGAGGAAATGAGGTCGGAGCGGGTTTTCATTTTTCTATCTTCTTCTTCGGCAGTGTATGCCGTCTCCCGAGCTCGAGTGTCTGCATCTGCACCGAGACATGGCAGGATTAAAAATGGTTGCAGAAAAAAGGGGTTTTCGTTTGCACTTGGGACGCCGGGACCAGGAGGATTTTCACGCACTTTCGATTTTCTTGGAAGGTTAGCATTCGACAAGTGGCTGTGTTCGGAGAGTGAGTCTGCTTCCGACACTTGCAGGTGCATTTAGTTGATTTTTCTTCATTTTTACATTTTCTAGGTTGAAACAATTCTAAAGGATCCAGAAGATATTTAAAAAAAAACGCTTGTTTGATTTGGTAATTTTTAAAGCGTTTTTAAATCTTTTGTTATTGGTTATATAATTAGTTTTTTTCTCTTATAATGTAAATGAAGATGGTTTTAGAATAAAAAAAAACAACCATTCTCAAGAAATCAATGTCCTTCTGGTTTGAATAAAGTCAAGAACCACGCTATCTATTTCATCACCCCGTTCCTTTACCGCCCCTTTTGATCCAAATCTATCAACAAACAAGTCACTATTTGAACTATGCAAACGATAAGCGACCGGTGCCAGATGTCGCCAACCTGACGGTGTGGCAATCTCGCTCGATCGATTGAAGACTTAATCTGCAGGTTCCTTCGTGCGTTCGCTCCACTCGATTCCCATGCATCCCATCAATCAATCAATTCCAGCGGACCGGCGTCGTCGTCGTCGTCGTCAGATGCGTCCGTTTCGTTGCCCAAACGCAGCGCAAACCACACCCTGACCACAGACGCCTTCGGCACCGCCTTGCGCTGCTATCGCCCATCGAACCCGAACATTATCCAGTGTCCAGTACACGTACACTGTGTATCCTCCTGCCACTCCACCTCTGCCCTCGATCATCAGTCACCCAGTGGGGCGAAGTATCATGTGAAAAGCAAACACTGCCGCCACCGGGGCTCGCGTTTGTCCACCGCAAACAAGCAAGCCACACGAATGGGGCGAGAAAGCGGTCAAACTACCGACTGACGACCCTTCCACACTCCTGCGCACCAGCTCGGTGACCAACGCAACTGGCACTCCCAGCGCAGCGCGATCCTCAAACCAAGCCCTTATCTGTAGCGCGGTGATAATGTCAACAACTCGCGGCGCGGCGCGGCTCGCTCGTTCGATCGCGCCGGACCAGCTACATACATGTGATTACCGATATTAACCGAGCGCGCGCGCGCGCTAATGGCGTGGGTAAATATCGTGTGAGCCGCGAGCAACTAGAGCTGACCCGCGCACCGCCTTCAGAGGAAAGGTGAAGCAATACGGGCATGCCTATCGTAAGCGCTGCGCAAACAGCCGAACGCCTCGAGAGGGCCCGACACTTGGCATGGAGGTGGCGTATGGAATTCTGGGCTGCTGGGTTGGAGCTAGCTGTACGTGTGTCTGCCACCGTTCCACCACCGGACGGTTCCCGAGCCAGTTGCATTTTGTCGTCGTGGGTTTGTTGTTCTTGGAAGATTGTTTTCTTTTTTACCACTCTCCATTTCCGTCCTTTGCTGCGTGGTTCTTCTCTGGCTCGATGCAACGGAAGGCGAGCGTGCCGGCGATCGGTGTGGTTTCGAAGCGATACGCCTACGTGGGGTGGTCGTTCGGTGGGAAAATAAAACAGTGACCAAGGGTGTCAAGTGGGCGCAAAGGCACGTCGTCTACGAGTTGTACAGAATAAGTTCTGACTGTTAGGTGTTTATTTTTTCCCCGAGACTAGCCAAATCAATCTTGGTCA
>JXXA01007972.1:0-11233 GCA_000956255.1 Anopheles punctulatus
CATAGCATGTAGGGTAACGAAGTCATTTCTTCATTAAAATATTCAAAAGCTCAAATAAATCTGCCACTAGCGTCGTCCGTATGCTCGTGTTCACAAACACGTGCATCCCTTTGTTGAAGTCGAGATCTCGCCTCGAAAAAAAAATCGTTTAAATATTTATCCATCGTCACGATTACGCGATACTTAACATTGCTCGCAAACGCCAGGTACGTTCATCTAACCTTCATCCATCACTGGAGGCCTACCGGTAAGCGGCGGCGCGTTATAAACAGCATATGCGAACATTCCACCGTGTGCCTAATGATGTCATAAAAAGTGCGGCACTTCCGTCTTTTTGTCCTTGTTTCCCTGCGACGTCTTCGAACGCTCGAACCCTTCAGTGGTCAGCTCCCTTTGCTTTCATCAATTCGACATGCTTCAATTATTGTTGTCTCCTCACAAGGGAAACCCTACATCATGCGATGTTTTTTTTGCTCTGATTTTTGGGTTCTACATCGTTCTACAGAGCAGCCGTTGTGGATAAATTAGGATCACTTTATGCAAATGAGTCCTGCGCGTTGATGGCACTTGAGGCGGTGATAAGATGAGTCAAAAAAGTCATTTTTCTACTGCTTTGGTTTTTGGAGACAAAAAAAAAACCCACTCCAACTGCCTTAGGTGTCCTTTTGCTGGTAGGACACCGATGTAAAGGATACCACAAAACAGGACCTTCTAAACGTGAAATGACAGGGAAACCATTGTGAGCAACGTTAGAAAAAAATGTGCAAGTAACGCTACATATGAAAAAGGGTTTCTCCTTGTACGGTGCTAAACGGTTGCACCGCGAAGCAACGCGTATTGTGTGCTTTTGGAAAATCTTTTCGCTTGCCAGGGCAGGGCAATAAATCACTCCAAATAATTCGACATACTTCGCCCGGTTCGGGGTTTCAGCAGCCTCCCGGACTGCATGATTTTGTTTTTTCTTTTTTGTTTCTTCTTCTCCTGAAAGCCTTTCGCGCACAATTTCCCACCGATTTTGCTGCCCCGGGGCATCGGTGCGGGGACTTTTCCGAACGCAATGTCTTACACCGCCCGATCACCCAAGCCCCCGCTTCCCACGCCGGACGTCACCGTGTTGACCGATGGATGAGCGTGTAATGTTTGATCTGTAATTAATTCATTTCAACCTAAACATCGACAACTCTATAACATCGATCGTGGCGCATCGGCGATCTGTCATCGGGCCCGCTGGATGACGTCGCCGATGATGAGATGCAGTTCCCAGCATGAATATTCCATCCGCGCGAGAGATAATAAAAGTAATTTCAATCGTTTCACCGTTGAATTCCACTTGATTGGTATACTTTTCGAGAGATGATGAATGGATGATTTATCTATTGATGTGTCCTCCGTGCGCAAATCGCATCGTAAGGTGTGCTAAGGTGGCCGCGATGCGTGGCTCCGCATGCAGCATCGTTATGCTGCTAAACCGCACACTAGATGGCCATTCGCTAGCGAAAAAAAAAGGCTGCTGTAGTGGCTGCGTATCCGATGACCGGCAGGTACGAGCCCACGAAGTCACTGGGACAAGTGATTTATTTCAATTTCGAAACGCTAGGCTTTCATACACAGCAAGTAAGGCAATTTTCGTTACCGACCGTGATACCGTGGCTCTCCCAGCGGTGGACTTACGGTCGCACATTAAACACAAAAAGAGATTAATAGCCTATGCGAGGCCGAGTGCAATCGTTGTCATTTATAGCAAGAGACATTTCAATAGTCGCAGTTCGATCGATGCGAGCGATGATATGTCGCGGACGGAGCGTGCAGCGGGGAACAGATACCGCGATAGCTATTGGTTTCGGAAGAATGGAAGATAAAACCACGGCTCCGGTCCGTGGACGAGAGGGGAAAAAAAATAACCGGAAAATAGACATCCGATACCACACACGTTTTATGCATTTGGGCTTTCTCGCTAGAAGCGCATCCTCGGAGCGTCGACTTCATGGATCAAAGCCTGTGGACAGCGTTGGTGAGAGCCGATATTGGTCCAACAAACAACCGAACAGCGCTCGTTCGTTCCTGCTGTTGCAATCCGTGCGAACCATGGGAAGCTGGCCCATTTCCGCCCAAAGTGGCACACATATTCAAACCCCCTAATGCAATGCAGCAAATCGTTTCTACCCTCTCATGCGACATCTGCTAAATCCGATCACTTGATCCCCTTGATGGCCAATCATCGCAGGGGAATTACATGAGCTTTTGCACGAATCGTGCACCGAATTACCGTTCCGTGGGATGATCCTCGCGGTATCACGTTACGCGTGTGGGCCGGTGCGTGAGCGAGCTTACGAACTGGTGTACCTTAACCCTCGTTGCTGCCTGCACTAATCGACACGATGTACCCGGAACAAATGGAGATAAAAGGTTGCGCTCGTTTCGAGCGAATTCGATTGCATGGTTCCGATAAATATTTCCTCAAAAAAAAACCGAGAAAAAAAAACAATAAAACCATCGGCTCGACAGTTTCCACGCGGCACGGGCGTCTTCCAGTCCGAAACGTTCCAGCGTGCCCAGCGTTCCGGCAGCCCGATCTCATAAACTGCTCATTTTAAGACTTATTTTGTGTCGGCATTTTTCGTTTTCACGCAACGATCTGGTTGCGGAGCGGCGGCTCCGCTGGTGACTTCACTGCCCCAACTATATCATCCACTGTGGCAACAGCAAACGGCCCCCGGGAGTCAGTCAGCAACACTGACGATGGTGAGATCGACCACCCAAGAACTAATTGAGCCTTGTCACTCCGCTTCCTGGTCGCTGCCTCAGCCGACCACACCTTCGTAGGGGTAATTTTAATAATTTTAAATCGACAGCCAACGACTGTGCTTTTAGTGCACTTGCAAAATACGAGCGGGAAGGTTTTTTGTTTTTTTTTTGCTTTCTGTGCTGTTTTTATTTTTTGTTTACTTTGAAACGCTTTCGAAAGCAAGCGCTTTTGCTTTCCAGGAAGATGGCTTTTGCGCTACCAGTTGTCGGTATCAACAGATTGACCTATAGCTTAAATTGTGTTTTGAAACTGCAATTTAATATAAAAGCTATATTTAATCCTTTGCATGATAATATTAAAATCATAACAATAAAAGTAATGACCTACCATGCGAAAAACTCAATCCTATTGAAATTAGACACATTTGAATTATGGCAATAAATTAACACAAAATGATACTAGCATTCCCATGCAAGCTGATAATGTTTCTCTCAAAGTTCACGATAAGGGATAAAAATTCGCAAATAATTAAAGAACGGATTAGAGTGTCTCGCTGTCAATATTAATATACCACCTGGAAAAAAACATCGCCTTATGCTGACGTGTACTACGTGTGTCCTCCCTTCACGGAGTTGAATCGTTGTTTCGTGAAAGAACTTATGGCTCGCTTCATCAACAACTGCAAGGCGCGCTCGATCATCCCCGAACGCTTACATTCTACCGCCCACTGTGCCGAAATCGGCAAAAATCGGAATCAACATGCGATATCGCTTGTACGGTAATTTAAAAACAATTTGCTGATTTTTATGTTCATAATTAATTAATTTCAATTTTTCCCGACACGACATTCGGTAAATTGGAAGATATTTTACGATCGTGCCGTCTCGCTTGGGACGATGCCAGCTCGCAGCAGCGCGACGGCTAGCGTTGGCTCATCGGCGCACAGCTGAGATCAATGAGGGCAAGAGACGAAATTTCGGTCAACAGCAAAAAACTTAAATTAAAAAAAACAACAACAACAAAAAGCGCACAGCTAAATAATGATCAACTTTCGTGACAGGGCCCGCGCAATCGGCCGCAAGATGAGCAGTTTGAAAATGTTCGAAGATGACCGCCCCGGTCCGGTAGGAGTATCCCGTGCAGATGGAGGAGGATCGTGGCGCAAACATGGCGCAAAGTCAGCAACCAAAAATCAGGTTTTCGAAGTCACCCCAAAAGCTGCACTTCCGGCTATGTTTGGCTTGTTATCGGGGATGCACAATCCTTACGCAAGGGTCATCACCGGACCGGTTCGGTTCGGTTCGTGGCCGTCGATTAAGGGTGTGTTCGTTCAGCGAGCTTCCCCGGATTTAGACTCGGAAGGCGCAGCACAACAACTGTGTCGACGGTGCAAGGGTATTACAAAAGAAAGTGCATCATCTTGCAGAGGGGCATTCCGCCGGAAAAGTAATATAAAAAGGCAGGAGTCGACGAAGAGCCTCAGCTGATGAAACCGAACCGAAACCGTGCAGTGACAAACTTGTGCAGCGTTATGGAGCACGCTCATTAATCACTCTCAGAAGGGGCTTTGATTACTCGCCTATACCTCCGCCGTCCCACATTTCCATCCGACGGTGCTGCACGGTGCAGGACGTATTTGCAATCCCATCCCATCCGCCCTGCCCCGACTCAGCCTCAGCGATCCTTACACACCTTTTCTCGCCAGACACAAGTACGCCGTTTCTCATCGAAGAATCCTTCGCCAGAAAAAAAAGTGTTTATCCTTTTATGTGTGAGGACTTCATTCGGTGGCCAAGACGAGAAACGAGACATAAAAAAAAGATGAAACGCACGTGACGTCATTTTTCATTTGAAATATTCCATAAATCAGGCTTATAATTAAACACATCTGCATTCGACCAAGCCGAAGCCCAAAAAACCACTGACAAATACGCACCACCACTGGGACGATACAAACGAAACGCTCTCGAAAATAAAAATAAAAACGATAATTTCCGATTCGAGTTGCTTCTTTTCAACCAACTTGACCGGCCGGCCGGCCGTATTGTCCAGCCGGGGAAGCCTCCCAAAAATGGAGTGAAACAGCTCCTCCACCCTGCCTCCCTAGCAACCTGTTATTATGTGCTTCAACTATGTCAACGGTTGCTGCCGGGAACAGTTGCTCTGGAATGTTTTAATCAGATTTGGAAAATTTCTTATGCAAAGTACGATTCATTGCGCCCGTACGAAGGATATCCAATCAATGCGATCGTTACGCCCAGCCATCGCCACTTTCCCAGCTTCCTCTTGCGCACCGGCAGAGTGCGGCTTCTTTCTCCCAGCGTGCGACGTGCTAGAACGTACAGAGTGAGAAAATCCGTAAAACAGAAATTTCGGTTAATCCGTAAAAAGCAGCAAATATGCCTTAAATGTGTCAAGACGATCGTTTGTACTTTTTTTCGATGTGTCATCTCAGAAACCATTTGTCAAAGTCAAAGGATGCAGGGAGCAGGACTACATCGAAGGAAGCCGCAGCACGCAGATGCCGTTGCCGGAGCATCAATCTTCTAAATCTCGATACGGAAACGACATTCAGAACGGTTGGCACACGCATTTTCACACTGTTTGCAAACAGCTTGAGTTTCTGCTGAGCAGAGCTGATTGTTTTTGTGTTTGCCACACACTAAGCAGTTGATTATTAATGTTTTTTAGTACTGGTAGTAATGTAATGTAAAATGCGATGCATTTTTTTAATATTTTTCTATCAATGATAAATTGTAAAAAATTCACCGAAATCAGGATTTTCCAAGCTCCAACTCGTTACCAAAGCAAGTATGCATTTTTATATTTAACTTGGTACGACCGCTTCCATTCGCTCGAAATACACTACCGTCCGCGGAATGCTGCTCGCAATCACCAGTCCATCTTTGCCCTCGCAAAGTGGCCCTGCATATTCATCAATGAATAACTGCCCGACGACGACAGCTTCGACGAATGCCAATAGTGGCTGGTGGTACCTAAGACACACCAGGCCGCACCCATCGCATTGTTGCTAGTTTTCGGTCAACCGGGATGTGCGGCATTCTCGGTAATGCCGCAATAAATTACGAATGCTCGAAATATCTCAATCAAAATTTCGTACGAATTCAAGCGAGTCGTTTAAAAAGCTCGGTGCGTTGCGGCGTTAACAACAGCAGAGGACAAAAGAATTGCCCTGCCGAAAATGTCACTCCACTTGTAGGGAGCGCAATTACGGACTGGTCAGTTGGCTCGCCTAACCAGATCTTGGCGATGGCGTCGTGTGCATAGCTGTGGGCCTCGGAATATCATCACCGGAGCTGACCGGAGTACCGCATCAGTCACTCTCTTTTCTTTGAACGAGTTCAAGAAACGCATGCGAGACAAATCGGTTTCGGAGCTGCAGTCGTTAAATGATTCATAACAAAATACGAAACATCCCCGCGAATGCAAATTTGCTCCCGTTCCCGCCTCCCGTTGAATCACGCACGGGTATTCCGACGTCTACATGAGCAGTCCACATATGACTCAAACAATGGTGCCGATTGTTGCATTCGGCCGGTGAAGCTCAAGCACGACGGATGAATGTATAATAAAATCACCTACCCTGGACGATGCCATAGCGCGATGGGTTTCATTTTCTGCATGCGCATTCACAATTGTTTGACTTTTTGCGAGGTACACGTTTTTGACGAAAATCATCCTATCTGCCGAATGGCGAGCGAATGACCTACTCCGGACCTGACCGCTTGGCCGCCACGGACGGACGTCCCCATTGTATGCTGCGTGATATTGTCCGCTTTCGCCTACATAAATCCCGCAGTGATGATCGATGACAGACAGCGTTTAGCTTCGATTTCGGATACGCGCAGATAGTCATCGATCCAGATCGGAACCCGCAGCAGGTGTTTGGTGAGGCATACCGGGCTGACACAACCGAAGCGCAGGGAGGGGAATGGATGAGTCTTCCGCGCGAAACAGAACCCGGGAGCAAAACGCATGGAAAGATAAAAATCCCTTAACCCCTTTCGCGTTTTTGGTGGGAGAGAAAGAAGACCATCACAAAGCAACGCACCAAATAAGCAAGCTGGGCCGCGGTTGCGGATGCGGTCCGCCCGTGGCCGGAGATATCGAACGAATGGGTCAACAAAAATACAGCTCACATACAGCAAGAGAAGAAAAAAATAAAGACCTCTTTGTGAAGATGAACTTCTTCAGAGACTCGAGCACGAAATGACGATGACGCTGCCCATTGACGACCCATCTACTGCCGTTTGCCACCGGATCCTCTCGAGCGCGGCTGTTCAGTGAGGCAAAAGTGAGGACGAACGCATATGTCCACCGAAAACATCACGAACTCGTTCAACGTCATCCACGGCGTGCGTGAGGCAAGCGTAAGGTAGATCATTGGTAATGGCACCTTCGAGAAGCGCTACGAACACCTTCTTCACTCACACATGCCAAAAGCAGAACACTTTCCTACTTCAGAGATCGCAGCGCAACAACGATAGGGAGCGTTTGTTCGGTTTGTTCGGTTGCGTTGCCCGCCGGTCCCGCGTGAAATAGGAAAGAGAAAGATTTTCGAGATGGAAGCAAAAAATGGAGCAAAACTCTAAGCAAATATTGATCCACGAAATTGATACCGTTCGTCTATTATTAAGATGTCATAACAGCCGACGTGCTCTCAGCTCGTTAGTGCTGACGGAAGGCGAAAGTAGGCGCTTTCGGTGCCCCGATTCGGCTAGAAGTGCGGTTGTGGAGTGGCCCCCCCCGAAAGTATGGATTTCGGTAATCCATCCACAATTTGCACCTGGTTACTGACGAGCTAACGCCCCGGGTCGGTGGGCGAGCGCGAACGTTCGTCTAATTATAGCCCACCGCCACGGGACGGTGGAACCAGCGGAATTGGCGAGCTATTTGTGGAATTGAAGCGACTACGCCGACAGATACGAACGAATTACAAAAAAAAACCACGCATCCACACACGCTTCACTCGGTCTGCGGTATTGATGTCAAAATGTGTGAGATTGTGATCAACTTAAGACGATCAAACACGCTGCACACGGCTGTCTCATTACGATCGCGTCAGCAGCACACGTATCTCATCAAGATCTGCATGACGGCTGGAAAGTCTTCACTTCGAAGGTAAGTTTCTAATTAGAAATTGGAAATGCGTCGGGAGAAATGGCACGATTGTTTCCCTCGTAAGATATAGAGCAGGGTTCAATTCGAGTTGCTATCCCCTTCTTCGGCAATGTGGAAAACATATCCATCCGTGAACGTTGCATGCATGTGGTAGCAACAATTTCTGTCGAATGTTTGCACACAGCAGGACATAAACCAATGCCAAATGGCTCGACACAGTAGCAGAGCAATAGAACCGATTCTAAAACAAAACAAATCCACACGCTCCGATTGCAGTACGGGTCGGATTTGGCCGCCCCGTCCACAGGGGCACCAACGGAGTACGGAGATGGGTGTAGGATACTGGTTTCTGGAGCGAATCTCCCGCATCGCTTCTGGTGTTTGTGCTGCTCGCTGCGCCCGATCTACTCGTGATCTTGTAAAAGCTACAGCCCAGACAAATATATTTGAATAACATTCCCGCGTCGTCGATCTTCCCACCATCAGCCGGCAGATCGAAGGGCAGCGAACACGGACAACAACACACTTTTCACCCGCTACCGGGCTCGGCTTCAGGCTCGATCGATGTCATCGTTCGAACACGATCGAATTCCTTTCCATCGCAACTGTTGCACTGCTGCTGTTGCTGCTCCAGTAGCGAACAAGTTCACTCCGAGCGCCTCGTCCCTCCGAGTCGCCCGGTGCCCAGCGCTTGTAATGCGATGATCGAGGATATGTTCGGTGAGCAAATTATCATAAACAGAAGTCATGTTCTGCTTCTTGAATGAAAACATATCATCTCGCCGAGGGGATAAGTTTTCTTTCACGCGCTCCTTGCCAGCCCACCCCACCACGCCGTTGTTGTGTCACTCCCTTAGCGGTAGATTAGGATCGTAGGGCCTGAGCGACGCTTGCCTGGCAGCGGAGAACAGACGGCACGGCTGCTTACAGCACCCGACCCGATCTTAGCAGCGAACGCTCGACGGCGCAGCGGCGCCAGCGTCCTGGGGGCGTTTTAATTCGTGCCGGCAAAAACGGAAGAATATGATAATGTAGCGCACCGGATTGGCACTTAGGCTGGCAATAAACGGACGGCGAGCATGTCTCATCCGCAGACCAACGTTTGAAACGAGCTGCGATCCACCATTAAATAACAAAAAGGAATTGAAAAGCATCCGAATATTGATCTTCACCCATAAGGTCCCACCACGACAAACGCTGCTGCTGCTGCTGCTGCTGCTGTCTCGTATCGTGAGCATATAAAATAGTATCGCTAATAATTCCCAATGAATTGCCGAACGAGCGAACGTGTCCGCAGCACGGCGAGCAGGACCGAGCTTCGAGCCACGGCGAGGAGGACAAAGATATAACGCTCGGTACGACGGTGGGTCCGGCTCGAGCAGGACCCGCCTGATACGACGCTTATCCGGGCGTTTCTTTGTTGACCCTAGCCTCGGCTAGCCGGGCGAACAATGTGTTACACTGGCAAAACGACATACGGGCAAATTTGCATAGTACAAGTGTCACTTGAAAGCGATGCTATAAATAATTTAAATATTTATCACCTTCCGTCTGCAGCATGTTGCTCGAGAGCATCCGTTTTGGGTCAATGGCAGAGTCATGGGAAAAGGACTCGCGCCGAATGTTGGTTCGTGCGAACAGGCATGCCTTTGGAGGTCGCAGCAGCTACACATCGGGTGCAATATGACCATCGGTGCAGTCAAACCGACCTGAGTAAGCGGATCATCGAGCACCTTCTAGCTACTATATTTCTTATTATAAAACGTTTAATGTCAAAGTGTCAAGTGTGTTTTGATTTTCGATAGTTGTTGTTTCACCGTGCATAATAACACCATTTAGAACGAATATCTATTTATAAATAAATGTCACACAGTTACGTGGCTCATCGGATTCGTGTTTCACTGTATTAATCATCGTTGAGGATTGTAGATTAATCATACGCTATCCGTTTGATGGAATCTCTGAATTCCGATCCCGGTTTACATATACATCCAGCTTCCTTACCTCAAACTTACCCCACACAACAACAAAAAAAACACACACACACTCTGGAAGAGGCAGATTAACAGCATCTGACGGCGCTTGCTTGCCTCATCTTATCTGCACCGTATGAAGGCTAATTCTGACGTCGATCGTGGCGTCTAGTGTACAACCTGCTCCAAGCCAATTTCCGCGAAGGATCGTAAATCATGTGCCCTTCTCGCGCAACACGGCCAGCCAGCGGCAGTGGCGCGCACTGTTCAGTATTCCGCATTCGTTTACGCACTCAAATTAGCATCACTGACCTAATGCTTGCATTACACCGGTCCATCCATCAGCGGTCTCCATCCATCGTGTGTGAGAATCGCCCCGTACCGTGCGTTCTGTCTGCCTCGTGTTTACACGTGCTACGAGCGGCTGGGCGGAATTGATCACCCGCGCCCGCTCACAGGTTCACCAGCTGCTGAGAACCGAAAATGGATGTTTAAAGACACGCCGATGTTTGTTGATATAACCTGGACGATCAGTTGCGACTTTGATTATCAATATTGATGGGGAATCTCGTTGTGTATTTAAAACAACAACAAAAAATTAATGTGAAAGGTTATGAAGAAAAAAAATACACTAGCAACGTGTCGTAAATAAAGAATCTGCACATTAGGGCATCAGAATTATTTTTATAGAAATTACTTTTTTTTTACTTGTTTGAAAACATCTAGACTGTGATTAACTTTTTGCAAAAGGATACGTTTAAGTTACATTATAAAATTATGAACATAATGAGAAATTAATTTTTCAAAAATATCATAAATAATGTTAAGCATAACACATTAGCACCCGCACAAAACTCTGCGAGAGTATCAAAGAGGAACAGTTATTTATATTTAAGGAATTGAACGCTTTTTCAAACTGAATTATTCCAAATCTCTGTATGGAAGTGTAGAAATGTTTCCACCATTGTAATGTAGAAAATTGTCCACCTTCCTATTTTCATATATTGGTAAATTTCTCTGAACAAATCTTTTAACATTATTTTAAAATGTTTTGTTCAACATTTGATTGATTTTTATCATAACAATTTATGAACAATCTAACTAAATTGTATAGAAAATTAACTTTCATCGAAATCATTGATCCAGTGAAGCAGGATTTCATTGGAGCCAGGGAGCAGGATCAATGTATTTATTTTTTTTTTAATTCAATTGCATTACATCATTGCGTAAACATAGCAATAGAGCTAAGCCGTCCGTCTATTTAAAAAGACATTTGAAAAGAAAGTTTCTCCTTCAATGTTTAAAATGTTTATTTAATGTATTATATACTTTTGAAAACTTTTGAATCTCCTATATCGTAAAAAACTCAATC
>JXXA01007975.1:0-13810 GCA_000956255.1 Anopheles punctulatus
AAAGAGATTGCCTTAACTAAGACGTCAATCTTTCCGTGAGGCCGCCAGGAGAGCTACGTCCGTTCGGTACTCAAAACACACGAGTCGTATGCTTTGCCTGGACGACCCTGCAGATTAGGAACATCGACACCCAAACTGCCCTCGACCGTAAATGTTACGCCAACGTTCTAATCTGTCAATAAAACCTTCGTCCGGAAAAGTTTTGATGGGATTTGGATAGCCTGCACGATATCACTGAAAACTTTCTTAGTTGTGTCATGAACGGAGAGCGTACTCTCCTGAAATGGAGTGATTGAGGGACGGTTAATCTTGCGTCGGAGGATAAATATAACTTTATCTTATCGTTATGCGAGGCGAAATGTTTTGCCCGAAAAGACTATAAGTAAGACAAATTTTAACGACCCAGCGAATAAGTTGGGATTCGGGAAAAGCGTATAGTTTGTTTGTTTGTTTGTATTGTGATGGAGTTGCTTTAAACCCGAGCCCTGGTTCCTGAATCAACCAGAGCGCAACCATGAAGATTCTACAGGCATTAATACGAACGCATCAAACCGAGAAACTTTCAACGTTCGACCAATCTTCAATCCCCAACCCTACAATCACCGGCATAAGCAAGTGTTGGGTAGCAGCAGCAGAGTCGGATTGACTTTGCCCCAAACTGGATGCTACGAATTTCGCCTGCACTGTTTACTTAGGCACTGACGCTTGTTTTCCTCCTTTTCAAACTTATGCTACACAAGGGAACACCTCGTTCTGCCTTCCGTGCCTTTTACCTTCGAACCGCTGGCAAAGGTTTTATAGTGCAAAAAAAAACCAAGCAAAATGGAAAGATCATTCCTGGAACGGAACGTGAAAGTCGCCAAGTGTGCGGCACATAACGAACCATAACCAGCAAAGGTTTTTCGCGAATTTCCCCCCGGGAGCGTACGGTGGAGCTAGGAAACAATCGTACTTTCCCGATTTGAAGTCTTTATTATTATTGCACTGCTCGCCAGCAATGAAAGCCACTAATAGACCAACCGATCTTGCGAGCAACTGCGTTAGCGAGATACGCTGCCGAAAGGATGCTCCTCATCGTAGAGCACGGATGCAAAACAAGCTCGATCTAAAAAAGAGCAGAAAAAACTACCTAAATAGGCTGCATTCTAACGTGACCACCAGGCCTGCAAACCGCAACAAAATGGCATAACCGAGAAGGGCCAACGACTGTCGACTGGCTTCTGACGATGACTGCCGGGAAAGCGTCCCGGGCTTTGGACGGTTGTGTTTACTCACACGCATCAACGGATTTCGGTTCGGGTTTAATTGCTTTGGGATTTCGTTTCGATGTCTCGATGCTCCTTTGCACCCCGTGTTTGAGAATGTGAGTGTGTCTACGGCTGCGTGAGTGTTGGTATGACGTAGCCTTTTGAACCGCTCAAGAGGGACGATTTTCTGTTTCACTTTTACCAATGGATGAAAGTGAAAGAGACATAAAAAATGGGAGCAAAAATAAATGTTTGTGGACTATTGCAAACCCTGCAAATGTCATGAGCAAACGCAGGTTCGAAGCACATATCATACGATCCATTTCAGTATTGTGCCGCAATCAGAGGCAATTGAAGTTGTGTTTCTTTCTGCTCGACTGCTTCACCGAACGTCAAATTGAATTGGAACATTTATGGCAAAACAAATGCTTTAAGATTGCAATATCACGCAATATGTGCACGAACGTCCACCCGTATGAAGTTTATTTTTTGTATATCAACCACTTGTTCGTTACCTAATTGGCCATACATGCAATGGGGCTTAAAAAATATTTCTGCAAAATAAAATCCTATTAAAATCAGAGAGCCTTTGCATCGAATCCAACACAACTGAAGCACCCACAATTCACGAGGGTTTGTGAAATGATAAAGCAATGAAAATAAATGAATGGGCGTTTTTATACAAGAAATGGTTCCGGATTAATTTCATGTGCGATCGTTGTGCGTGGGTTGATTTATTACCTAAATTGTTTCAATCGAATGGATGGACGTGACGTGATGATTGCTGATTTATTTCAATTTGATAGGAAAAGCAAAAAAAAACAAACAAAAATGTGTACATAGTAAATACTATGAATTTCATACTGGTAGGATTTCATGTGTTTGTTATACGAATATTTTTATAACTATTTTAATATCAGCTACGAATTTGTTTAAATTTATCCATTCCAAACTCATTCGTTCTAAAACCCAGTCTGATTTTCCTCCTGACCCGTAATGGATGACCCGAAATAGAGCCATCAAAATCGCTACCGGCCAATAATTTCTTTATCGACCTTTCATTTGATTCATTTAACAGCTAACCGTAAGCGATCGAGTTTTATGACTTTTCTTTCAATTTCATTTCCTCTAGTCTCTTCGTTCCCTCGAGATTTGTGTGTGTTGTTTTTATTTATTTTTATTGTGTTACTTTTTTTGCTCCCTACAACAAACCTCACACAAAAAAAAATAATAAAGTGTTTCGTTTGTTTTGGAGTGATTCTTGGCCATTTGTTTTTCATGGTCTGCCGAATGGACTACCTCTTACAAAATAGGCTCAATTTCAAATGGTTTATCCTAAGCGAAGGTTGCAACGGGCAAAAGCAGTGAGGCTTTCTATCGTCAGACGAGCGACCCATTTTAACGACAGCACTATTTCTGGTTCTGTGTTTATCGTTGGCTGCAAAAAATACAACTTTTATGGTACTATGAGCTGCCTGGATCATTTGTTGAGTGTTGAGAGTGGTTTTTACGAGGTTGGAAAGTAAGTAATGTATCGAAAATGTCGGTTTGGTATTGTAAATGGATTTCCACACCAACAACGTTGCGATGCGTTTAGAAAAACGATCATTCTGCTCTCTGCGTACAGAAAAGAAACTTAGCGATTCTGTGCTATGCCTATTTTAATGTCTACAACAATACCTACTAAAACAGTTTCAGACTCATAGTCTTCAGAGAAATATGTATCGCGTTGAATAGCGGAGGAATTTACGGTCATTAATTAAGCGCAGGATAATTTATCACAAAACGATTGCATGAAATGCTCCCTTCAAGACTGTTGGCAACGGAATCCTTCAACATGAATTGTACCTGAAAGGTCAAACGAAAGGACGTATCGCTCAAATGGCACCTGCTTTTTCTGCCGGAAAATGGGCTCACAAATGAGAGCACAGTATGTCACAGTTGTGAAGCCCTTTGTCTGTCCAAGGCCGAGACGATAGCTTTCAATTGGCAAATTAAAAACATCCATGCTGACTTATTGCTTTTTGCCTTAAGAAGCAATCAAACATTAATCCTCTCCATCTCTTCCTGATTTCCAACTTAAAACAAGAAAGACGCCGAAGTTAAGATTATAACATGCTGATCAAGTTTGCTCTTTGATGTGCTGCTACCAAACGCAACCGTCTTTGGTTTTATCCAAAGATGATTCAGAGAAATTGAACACGAGAGCTGAACAAGGATGAATCACAAATCAAAAATGTTCAATCTACAAGCTGTAGAGGCAAAATCGCTTTCCCCTTCGTGTGAGCATGCGCTCTTTTTCAATCGAATTGATTAGTTGTCAATTCAATTGGTCCTAGGCTCGTTCGTTGGAAACTGAAATCTCGTTCTACCGAAAAAGATTAAGCAATAAAACGTTCAAGCACTTTGAACTTTTGCATCAAGGTGTTTTACTGCCGATTCCAATAAAGAATAATGTGAATTGTCGATTTGAAAAGGATAGTTTGCTTTAATGAGCTTTTTATGTTATATCAAACTTACCTCAAGTGATATCGCACACAAAATGGTTCATTCTGAAATGATAGCACGAGATGGATAGAGAAATTAATAATTACTTCAGGTATAAATCAATAACAAGACATGTTTTTATTTAATTTATGTTTTCATGATAATTATGACATGTAAAAACATTCAATCACCACCAAATAATTAATAACTTTGGCAAAATGAAAATGATTAATGTAGATTAATAATTTCATTATGTTTTTGATAAATATTTCAAAAATTTAGTTTCTATATGGAGCATGCAACGAAGCTTATTTTAACGAATATTTTTCTATTTTTTATTTACTCACTATTTTGTTAGTTTGTCTACCCCGCTGGACGGTTTACCGAAGTTAAGCAATGAGGAACCTATTCAGAAAATCTTATTTTTCAATTCTCTTGCAAATACTTCAATCAAGATGCCCCCCAGCGAAGAAAGACACCTTCAAGAACTTGCTTAACATCGTTTTCCCGCAGGAACTTTTCACTCTTAACCCTATCCAAGGATGTCCGAGAGTGGATTTTTGGGTGTTTGGGAAGGTATGCTACAGCAAAAGACTTTCCTCGTCATCGCCGCGCTCCTGTATCACGCGCCTCTACCATCTTCTTAACAACTCCCGCTAAAGAACCATTCGTTTTGAGTTTGACAAGTTTGTTCATTTAATTACAATAGTTGAAAGTCCAGCACGGCTCGAGTAGAAGGACGAAGGCGATGGTTCACTTGACGAGGGTCTTTTTCGGGCACACCCGGGAAAGGCCGGAACACCCGGCTATATTTTGCTACAACTTTTCACACTCACCAGAGATTCGCTGAACACGGTCCAGATGCTACTTCATCCTCCATCGGTCCTTTTTGCAGAAGAACCACGAAGTCGACCACTTGTCAAAGAGTATTCGAGAACGAGAGCGCACGGTGGGTAAAGTGTTAAGTCATCGCAAAGTTTAACGCCTTCCGGTGCCTTTCGAATTCTTCGCACCCAGTCCACCTTCTGCTCCTGATTTTCCCTCAGGTCGCGTACCACAACTTCCGTGTGCTGAATGAAGAACGGAAAGCAACAACTCGGTCACCATCTTCTAACGCTATCCTCGTTGTGAAAGAAACGGTTCACCACTGTTGATTCGTTCGGGTCAACCCATATGATGGGTTGATGATGAAATAAAATCACGAATTCGAGTGTGGAACGTGACCGTGATTCATAATGATAACCGTGCTCTCGTACACATCCTAATTCCCGCGTGTCAAACCTAGACGGCTTGACTGATTGACGACGAGCGTCGACGCATGGCATGATATGAATAATTGCTGCGAACCTGGCTGCGGCTTTTTCATGCGGGATTTTCGTTCATGTGAGTGAGTGTGCGTGTCCGTGTGTGTTTACACGTGAAAAAGGATGACAGGTGTTGAGTGTGATAAGTTCTTCTGGATGAGAGGGAAAGTGTCCACATGTTGACACACTTCGTCAAAGGGTTTTTGGTGACCCTTCGTTGATATGGTTTAATATATGTTGGAAGTTATAGTCAAGTTGTTGATATGGACGTCACGATTGTATTGAATCAAACATGGGAGTAACACGTTACACAGCTCTTAAGCTACAGCACATTTCGCTATAGTATTTGAAGCTAAAACAATGTTGAAATGTATCGTGGAAGTGTACATATGTAGTGTTGCTCTTGAAAGTTAGCATTTTAATTTATTATTCTTCACAGTCCACTTGAAAAATACTTCACTTTTGGCACAAGATTACTGTATAAAATTCAGACTTGTATGAAAAATTGTAACTTTTAATTCAATCCTTGCCTTGGTTGGAACACTGAAATATTCAATAAATAGTTTTGAACTAGATAATCTTGTCATTATGGAACAGATTTGCTAAAATGGTTTGTTTTCAAAAGGATTGGATTTTTCATTCATGAACGATATAAGCTAATGTGAACAAGATTTAAATAAATATTTCCTTTAAAGTTCAAAAATAAATAATTAAATCGTTGAATAAATCTTCCGAATCCACGAGAATTATTATGTAAAGTTTTCTCTTAATTTGATTACAATCGAAATGTGCACTTCAAGTTTGTATCAAATTTTGATTGGGAGATATTAGCGTGGGTCAATTAAATAAAAAAAAAAAAACAACCTTTGTCCAAAACCATTAGCTTTCACTCGCAAAAGGATCAGCGAACCAAACCGAGTGGATCTCTAAATCTCCCTAGCAGACCATTTTAAATCCCGCTATCTTTAACTGTGAAAGCTGATTTAACTAAAAGGAAACAGGAAACCTCGTCCGAAACGGAAACTTTGTTTCCCTTTCAAAAGAACCGACCCCATGGATTTCTGACACCAGTGGAAAGGGTACCAAACCATCGATCCCGTTCAGAATCGCATAAGCATTATGCTGTTTGGTGCTTGTTTCTCTTTTCCCCTTTTCCACCTTTTGCCGGTTTTATTGGCCCGTAAATCAAAAAGAAGAGGAAATTATTTACGGCAGTTTAGCGTAAAACGGTCAACGGACAAGAAAACGGGTGGGGTACAGTGGGAAGGAATTCGGTCGTTCAGCCAATTTGCCATTCATAAAACTTTAGCACATCCGTAAGGTGGAAAAGCTCCGTGTAGAACCCGTCGCTTGCTGAATCCAGGAAGGTACAAGCGAGGGGGCGCGAGACAGCAGCTAATTTCATTGTTTTCCTCGCTACTTTCCATCCCATTGCTGCTCATGGGTGGTGGTACCAAAAAGAGGTACAAACGGTAAGCCCACCAGGATTGACCTTTTATGCCGTGTTATTACACCGGGCAGAGATAGGATTACACACACAGGAACCCGGGGCTTCGTTACGGTTGGCCAAAGCGAAGCCTTCATGCCGTAGGAGAAGATCCTTCCGGGGTTTGGTAAAGCCTTTGGCCAGCTTACAATGTGTCGGGGTGGGATTCGGAGTGGCTTTTTTTGGTCCTTTCGCCTTCGCGAATGCGTGTGTGTATGTGTGCATTTTATTTACGTCGTTACTTTCACTACGTCCGTCGCTGTCCGACGCCGGAAAATAATCACTATTTATCTTAATTTAATTAAATTAAAAGCTCTCAGAAGGCCCAGTCGTTTGTGTTTTGCTTTCGTCCGTGTACAGAGTGAAGGTTGAATAAAGCAAGTGGATTGAGCAGCTTTCGTGCCGGCAAGGATTAATCTTTTACCGTCTCCTTTCCTGAGCGCGAGATTTCTTCTACCCTCCGCCAGGCCACAAGATGCTGAGCGTAGCCTTTTAATTATGAGGCTGCTCGTACCCCGAAAAACCACCGAAAAACCCGAAACATCAAACACCAGTGACCCTGTGACCTGGTGGTGCATATAACCAGCCTTTGGGTCGTTTTAGTGAACGCGATAGTATGAAAATGGGAAAGCCGATGGTTGAGATAAGGTTGATATTAAAAATCAAACCACATACCCGTGGGACTTTTGTTCAACCGTACTCGAGCAAAAGATGAACCAGAGGCGGCGCAAGAACGATTTTTGAAAGTGCTCAAAATAAAATACGCTGCAAGGCGTTCGGTTTAATGAGGATTTTGTGTAATAAATTCAAATTTCCGTTCGTGAAGGTCGAATTGACATCAGCCTGACTGTCGGCTTGATTAATCACCGGCAAACATTCCATTCACACTCGATGAGAAATACAAATACCGTGAAATAAGTTTAATGAAATTTTATGCATTCCCATAGGTAGGAAATTCATTACCATTCTGAATGGGCTGTTCAAGGGTTTTGCTCATTTGACGTAGCAATTACAAGTAAATACTATTCATCGGCATCAGCTATCGGTCAAACTAATGCTCAGAAATACCTTCCCTAGCAATTCTCGCCTGGAACGCTGGAACCATCAACCATCGGTTGAAGTAACATACCTTTTCTTCCGTCTGCAGGAAATGATAATTGATCGGTGGCGCGCAATATATCAATTAGCACGCAACAGTTGGTACACATTGTATTCCCTTAGTGGAACAATAAAAGAGGAGGTTTTTGTTTTTTGTGAGGTGATTTGGGAATTTAAACCACGGCATTGTTTGGTTTCTAGGGAGAGTTTGGGTCCTTACTTTTAGACATGTCATCAAATGTAGCTTTAGTTTCATTACATTAACCTAATATTTCGATATTGTAAGGGAACAATTTAATAGAAAAGTTCATACGACAATAAAATCATAATCAAATAAAAATCAAAGCATTTGATTTAGGCTCAAACAAAACTTATTTTCTTATTGATGTAAACAAAAAAATATAAACTGTTGCGATAACAAATCATCGATATGTTGTTTTCCACTTTAATCAAATATGCCACTTGCCATGGGTTTGAATAGTTTGTAAACACTGCAACATTTTATTAAATTTGTTACAAAACCCTTAAAATTTGCAAATGTTTTAAATATGATCTTCACAGAAGACAAATATGCTATACGTGTTAAGTTTAAGGTGAATCGTTTGATGATAGTTTTTCATTGTAAATTGCACCTTTGGACCGTGAAAATTAAATAAGGTTATTCCAAAATTAATATAAAATTTACATTTTCCATTTAGATTGCTCTTTACTACCATTAAATAAGGTGGGCAAGAAAAATTCCATCAAATGGTTCCAACAAGTGTTGTTAAACGTACCATAATCCCCTGATCGATCCATTCCGTCACGTCACTTAACTTATTAATTGAATCATAAAACAAACAGCTGGTGGGCGTTTTTGTAGAGCGGTATCACACGCTCAACCCAGCGTGCAAAAGTGCACACTCGAGACGAAGCGAAGAGACCGCAGCCGCGTACATCCACAAACGTTCGCAATAGCACGTGCCGCTCGGTTCCTAAAAAGCATCTCACCATCCCCACGAGCCGTTTTTCAATGAAAAACTCGTTAATGTTATTAAAATATTAAACACAAGTGGTGCGGTTGTCCATGGTATGAATAGAACCCTGGGTGAATAACCAGCCCACAGCTTCGATTCTTTTCTTCTCGGATAGGAGGAAGAAGAGGCGTTGGCGGTCGTTACCCGAACTCGTTCTTTGGAGTGTGCACGGTGAACACACAAAAGAAGCATGGTCGGGAAAGTTTTTGATTCATTAAGTATGCTGCCGGCGGTAAAACCATCTCCAGCGTCGAACGATCGGACATAAGTTTTCGCCCCAAACAGCCCCGACTGACGATTACGGATAGGGCAGTGTGGCGTTTGCGGAAGAGAAAACTTTTCCCACAGGTGACCATTCGGCACACGGCCGTGGACAGTTTGAAGCAGGATAAGGTGTGATCGGCTTTCTGAACCACGGAATGATGCATCATCATCGTCCTACCGTCGCTTTGCGGTTGCGATCCAGCCCTGTTCATTCTTACAATCTTTGCAACAAACCTTCCCACCGCTTCCAAAGCGGCTGGAACCGTTTGAAGAAGGAAGGAGTAAAATATGTAATTTTGATAATTGTATTTTACGAGGTAATTTATATTCATAACTCTTAAATGATGGAAGGAAAAAGTTGCTCTCGAGATCGCAACCGCAACGAGGCTCAATCATGACTCGCTCGGAGCGCAAGATTTCGTACCTCACGGCTTGGGGAAAACTTTTACCTTGAACGTAGAACCGTGGGCCGTACGTTTACGACGACACCAAAAACTTGTCCCACAACAGCCGTAAAGCACGCGAACTTAATGTTACGGCCAATTCTGACGTTGATGCTCTGTGGTTTTCTTTTTCTATAACAACATATTCCTTCAAATTTGGCTTCCGTTTCGCCACTTATCATGTACGATCTATCGAAGTACTTGCTCGATGCATTCCTAACGCTGCTTGCCTGAGATTCTATGCCAGAACGTTGTGAAAGGCTTGTAAAATTTTATCATTTTTATACCGGCACTCGTTTTATGATTTTAAGCATTTACGACGAAAACCGCCCGCGGTGATGTGTCCTCATACACTTCAATTAGGTAATGTAGCCAAGCCAGATGGATAAGATAGGTTATCAAGAATGTTAGAGTTTCAATGCTTTTTGCGTTAAGAGCTTAAATCCTAGCGCCAGCGCTTTATAATAGCTACCAAAAAAGTGCTTTAACTTTAAACATTTTGTCTACTTATGGAAACCTCACTTAAAAAAGATGAACATAAAAATAGTGCTTGTGAAATATTATGCAAATTTTTGTTTTTTTTTATTTGTATAAGCAATTTTAATGTTCATAAATTTGCATAGTTTTATAAAGCATTCGTAACACAGTTGGTTTTTTTCCAAATTTATGTACTAAATATTCTTTGACCACAAAATTACCTCCGAAAACCCAATCAACCAGGTGACCGACAACCGACAATGTTGGATCACATAGCATAAATCTTACCCAATTTCTCGGAACCAAGTTGTGCGCCTAGTGGCACTATTCACACAAATAGACGGGTTTAGTGCCATTTCATAGCAACCTTAAAGAAAGATGTTACCAAAAGGTATGTGTATTGAAAATTTCTTTCCTTTCCCAGCCAACGACAAGCTCCCTTTTGTGTGGGAAGGGGGAGTTGAAAAGGTTGAGCTGCCTAGTGTGCAGTGATGCACACCGGACTGCAAATCAATTGGGTTTCAAGAAAGGAAGCAAACAACGATGTCGAATGATACCGAATTTCTCCACCAGCAAGGTAGCGTAGTATAAATTATGCATGCATTCGCTGCCCTTTTGGGTAGACTTTAGGTTCTGCTGTTCTTGAGAAGACGACCGTAAAGATAACGAGAGATTGGCAATGCTTGGCATGGGGTGGTACTGCAGCATTGAACAGCTAGCATATATTACCGTATGGCAAATGTAGCGGTCATCCCAGAGCAACGTATGTGCTGATGTTATTTATTTACTTCACCGTCGGGAGCAGAGCTCGTAGATATTGCAGAAGCAGGTATTTGCTTCAAAGACTTTTGAAGCTTCGAAAGTAAGAAGAAAATAATATAATAGAAAGAAATTATTAAACCTTTCTGTGAAAAAGCTTTGGAGCATTTGAATGAGTTTTGGATTTGAATTGAATTTGGATTTATTTTGATCCAGTATTTTGCACATGATTTAAAACTAAATGGCACAATTCAATTTTTATGAAGCCGTTTGCACTAGCACAATATAAAATATCCTAGCAGCAACTAACGTGCGCATGAATTTTCGATCGAAAGTTTTTCTGCTCCATTTTTGTATCCATCCAGCAGTAAAGCTTAACCTTCTCTGAATGTTTGAAATTAATCTCACAACGTTTAGTCAGCTTCCTCGGGGTAGAAACAAAATCTGAATCAACGTGGTGAGCTGATAAAAGAATTTTCCTCGTTTTTTCTCGTATTATTCAGTTTATTTCATACGCTGCATGAAGAATGGTTCGCGATCGTGTGTCTTTATTTGAATGCTCATATTTATGCCCATGCACGGTTTAGCTTGCAGCACGGAAACTACATTCCAACCGCAAAAATAGAACCAAACTGGTGATAGGCAAACAAAATGGCTAGCATATCGTGCACATAAGTACTCGTAGCTCTGTCCAGGTGGGAATTGATAAGCCGATCGGAATTGATTTGATGTTGTCTGATATATCTATGCCGTGCTGGTTGAAACTGATGAGCTGCGGTTTTAGCAGACGTTGTGCATAGATTTGCCGCTGAATTATCGGCAAAAACGATAGAAACGGAAGGATATTAAGCTGAGAGCAGAGGGCTGATGCTTACCACGCTGTGGATTCGTCGTGTTTGGTACGCGTTGCGATTTACCCTAGTGTAGTGCGCCGCCGGCACATCGAGGTTGTTGAGCCATTCGAATGAATATAGTCATCCTATTCATACTGCAAATGAAATAGAAATGAAAACACTATGATGAGAACAGTGATGAGTTTCGCTGTGCTTATTTAAGCTAGAACAGTGATGGAATATGGTAAACGATAGTAAAAAGCATTTTGAGTGCTGAATTCCCCATTCGGATTCAGTTCTGTTAGTGCAGTTTTTTACGATTATAATTTGTTTGTTTCTTAAAAAACTAAAGAATGAATCAATCTGAAAACGTAAAGCTTGTTGAGTGGATTTGCCGCTTAGGCGGTGTATTATTATTTAAGCTTTTATCCAGCTTTCACGGTAGCTATCGTATTAGCAATTACAGTCAAATTGACCAGAGAAGACAAACTATTTGTTTTTGGTAAATATTTCACGCAACACGCAACAATTATCATAAAAGGACATAATTTACCGTGCAATAGTTTTAACATACCTTATCATACTAACTTAGAGGTACTTGGGAAAACTGAAATAGTTGGCTCTATAAATATTTAAATTGCTGCAAACTGCAATAAATATTAAAATATTAAACCATTGCTGACATTACTCATTACTCTCATTAATATCCAAGGCAGCAATTGGTTGAATCCGTTTACAAAATAAAGTTCAGCATTCCCTTGAGATCAAACTTCCATAAAAATAATGCTTTGGCAATATTAGCTAGAAACATAAACCTGATCATTATTCGATGATTAAAAATACATTTTCAGCTTAAAATAAAAAGGATCCCAAAAATCTTATGATATCCTTTTTGACCGCTGAATGAGTCCAAAATCATCGTGACGATGCTTACAAACATAGAATAAAAATTCGATGTAAGGTGTAAACTTGAAGTGATAAGAGCATTAAAATGCGCGTGTGAGGCACACTGACTAATCTAAACAAGCGTATCCTATTCGAACCTCATGCCATCGAGAAACCAACATGTTTTTTACAAGCTGATTGGAAGTTTGAAAATTATTTAAAAAACTCACATATTTAATACCAAGTGACCGTTTCTGGTAAGTCAGTCAACTCAGAGTTCATGGATAGATTAGCTAGTATATTTTAATCCCAGTCTTGCAAAAAAAAAAATCAAACTCTATTCTCTTAACAAAAAGAATTATTCACTTTATAATCGTTTTAATCCTCACAAACCTTAGGTGCAAAGTAAATCAGGCTTGTTTTTAAAACAAGTTCAGCTACTTATTTTGTTCTACACAAAAACCAAAAACATATTTATAGCTCTACTTTTCTCTCTGTTCTGTCAATATTTTGGAATTGATGTTTAATATCGTCTTTTCATGGACAGACGGATTCTCTGCAGTGTCTCATTACACAACGTGGTGTGCGATGATGAAAGTCGAAGCGGAGTGGGATAGAAAGGGTGCATTATCACTGTCATCATCAACTACCGAGCACTATTAGGGAGGTCACAATTTCTTCCAACACCTGTTCTAAAATTCTTGCACAAAAAACTCAAGATGAAGACGTGTAAGTTACAAACCCCCGTAAACGCAGTCCGTCGTCATCAGCTTTGCCACTTTGAAAAGCAATATCTGGCACACATTTCTAGGACATCTTCTATGCTTGTGTCGCGCAAGTAGAAACATGAAAAAATACAACTTCTCGGCTACGAATAGGGAATACAAACTAAACATTCCCGGGGAGCGTATCAATGGGACAGGAAGTTTGCATAACCTACTCGCATAATCCTCGTGCTCGTTGCTCCTTGCTTTTACCTTTTTAAGTACGAAATTGAATGCACAAGGCCCCATCGTTCTACATCGTTCCAGAGAAGTAACACTTTTGTCAGCGCAGTGCCGTAGCAACTGGCAAACGATCATTACGGCTGCGTCTTTTGGTTTTATCCGAGCAAGCAGCATCGAAAGAAAAGCATCAAGAAAATCCCACTGCGGCACGAGTACCTGGTGAACTTTCTCTTTCATCGAGGCTTACTCCGAACACACTGTGTAAACGAATCATTGCATGTATACCTTGTGACGAGAGGTTCGTTTTCAGGTTCACATATTAAAGAAAAGGCGAAACACGGCCATACCAAACACCGATGATGATGATGCGTTTTTGCTCCCAAGTACGGTCTCGTGAAACGTAGAAACCATATTCATACGTAAGTTTTCTACCTCTCGGTGGCCATGGTTATATAGTTTATGTGTACTCATCTTCAACCTGCACCGCTCTTATACCACCTCGTTAAGTAGGCAGCGAAAGCATCACTTACGCGCGAAGAAAGTGAAATGTCGCTCACTCTAGCT
>JXXA01007986.1:0-16246 GCA_000956255.1 Anopheles punctulatus
TTTTATATTGTGTAGTTGATAGTAAAGCAAAATATGTGAATACAGGTTTCACATCCATAAAAGAGAAATAAAAAAGTTGCAATAAAAATACCACACAATAAACTTTCTAGGATAATCGAGATTGATTTTTAAGTTGTATTGCCAATACATATGCATCAAAGTTCAACTAATGAATTTATTCATCATATGAATGTATTCATCTGATAAAATACATAGATTCTACCTGCAGATCAATACATAGTATCAGGCTCTATCTATTCCAAACGATCATCCCTTTCGTCCCCAGCTTCAAAACACCAACCGTTTTCCGCTCACCTTTCTGTGTCGCAATGAAATTCCCAACCATATGTACACACTCCGAAAATGGATTGGAGTAAGAACACCACCCGGTGATCCCGAGCATAATGATCAGTTTGCATATCGAGCAAGCACCATTTTATCGCCTTCGACTGATCGGCATTAATCTCTGCTGGTGCCCCGTTAGCAAACTCGTTGGCGGGCGTCGAAAAATTGCGCCCGCGTCTTCCTTACCAAAACCCTTGCCAGAAAACACAGTGCCTGCTCGGAATAATTAGATTTTCCGCTTGCCCAAAACGGTCAATTTGGACCGCAACCAAGGTAACCACAAAAACGGGGAAACCGGGGAAAGGTGAGTCCGTATGATCACGATCTCGAGCGCGAGCTCTGCCCAATCGATCGGTGGAAGCCTCTCTCCGAAAAAACGATAGCGAGGTAAACCGTGCATACATAATTCTAGCCGTAATTAGAAGCATTTCAATTATTTCCTTTCTCCAGGCACGGGAATTAGCTGCGGGAGGGGTCTGCAGGAAAAGCACTCATTTCGGGGAGTACATGTTTTCCTTCCAAACGGGCTTCGCTCCCGGACCGGCCAGTTGGTCTGAACTTTCAATTACGGGATGAAAGTGTGCGCGCGGGTTAAATTGAAGGGCCATTGCCCAAATCTGGCTGCGCCGGTTGAAAGGCGCTGAGGGCGGCACGTAATAACAACGGAGACCCGTGAGGCGCCTAGCTCCGAGGCACCAGGTCTGCCCAGCAATACCCAGCAATCATTAACACGTGCGTAGATAATTGGAAATTTAAAACATGACTCTGGACATGGAATGCTTTCCCTGTGCACACCATCGTTCTAGGAGACGCGAGTTACTTTGAGGTGTTTGTCGTCACTATTGGGTTGCCGTTGAAATTATAAGTTTAAACATTAATAGCTTGTTTAAACAATTTTAAAAAATTAAACAAATAGTTTCTTTGCTACAATTTACTATTTCAATTAATTTACATAAAACAGTTTATAAAAGATATTATAAACTATTTGAAAATATAATGGAAAGTTCACTGAAATTATCCTAGGTATGTTCAACTCGTACTGCTAGTACCTGTTTAATTCTTTTCACCCAACCACCAGCTGTACACTTCCAGCATGAGCAGCGTTTTTTATGTTACTTCCTTCCCTCTTCCTTCTACTCTCTTCCCTCATCTCCACCCAAAAAACAGCATCTTTTCGCGCCGAAAACCTGCTGTTTCGGTAGGTCTAGCATTAATGATACAGTTTAACCGCCGCCTGTAACTGTTTAGCCTGGTGCGCCGCTGTGCTTTTTGGCTCGTGGCATGGCTCGTGGATTCGTTCGCACATTCCCGAAGCTACCAATTTTCCGACGACTGGGCCACAATGGAAGCCGCCACATTAGTGCAACGAAACGGCAGCAGCTCAGGAAACGGCACATCGGCCGGCCCGAGGCCAACAGTCGACCCGACCGTCCAATCAACCTACCTGTAAGGTGAATGGTGCGGCCTCCTATGCTGGCCGCAATCTGGATCCGTTGGTCGCTCATTAAGTACCGTGGTACCGTGACCACGCCAAAATCGGGCTGATTGTCCTTATGCTAATTATTCGCATAGAGTCTAACACACCGCATAGGCTCCACGGGATTGTTAAATTGAGACCCATCTCAAATTATAGTGATCTCGGATGATCAACTTTTTATTTTATTTTTTTAGTATCGACGATAGTTTTTGACAGGAAGTCAAACTTTGCTAACTGCAAAAATATGCATGTTCAAAATGTTATCCAATAATTGAAACAACAATAACTCAACGCACTAAAGTTGACCATGCACAATCGAACGTTAAGATTAAATTACCATATTAAAAAAACGTTTTTACTGTTTCCACAAAGCTCATTCAGCCTTTAATATCAGCCCAATCAATACCTATCCATATTAATCGCGCACAAAGCCAATTTGTCGACAAAAACAGCGCATTCAAGAAAAAAGGCCCCGGAGATATTGCGACTAATAACATGCACAAACAGTGGCGTACAGCACATGCACAAAAACGCACTGCATCGGAAGATAATCTTGACGAGTCTGTTTCGGTCACCTTGCACCAAGACGGCGAGATGCATAATTTCCAAAATGCTAAACATTACCTAACGCTTTAGCAACAATTTACAAACTGCTTGCAAGCACATGCGCTGCATTTCCTTATGATTTACCTCTATTGTTGCATTTTATCATTCTACAAAAACCGATCTACATTTCTGCGACACGATCGACATGCATTTTGTCCGAACAAAAATCTTATCTTGTTAGCATAATATCTGTCACCTATCGACGGCACGGATCTAACCACGCCATTCACCAACCGTCATTGCGGCCCTGCAGGCAACAGGTGCTGCTGACACTCCAAGTATGCAACAGCATACTTCACTTACAGTGCGTACGCACATTAAGCGTGCATCCTCAGCTCATCGATCATCCTTTTCACGGGACGACACATTTCGGTTAAAAATTTCCCATAAAAACACTCTTCCAAACAACAACATACACGCCGACCGCAGATGGGTTGAATGAATAAATCCTCAGCGTCATTTTCTCACAAGTGTTCCTACCGGTGGCAGGCGTTTGGGCGTAAGAACGCCGAGCAAATGTTTCAAGGGAAGGATTTATACCACTTCTTGCTCGACAATTTCACTACGTCCTCTTAACCGCCGGTTTTCTAAACTCTCAGTTGATGTGTAAAGTGGTCGTAAATTATGAACGATGAGAGTGATTAAAATTGAACCATAAATCGCCACACGCTCTTGAAAAGTGTTGCAGCCCTACTTCCAGACGCCCAAGTAAATTCTATGATAGCTATGGTATAACAAGAAGGTAGATGAGCATTATTTAAAAAAAGAAAACACTTCAGTTTGTTTCTCTAGCATTGTTTTCATTAATGCTCCAAATATATTGGCCGTTCATTAACGGATGGGTTCTTCATACAAGATCATCTGGCAGTTGATGATTTTTCAAGCAAATAACTAGGTTAGAGCTGTAGCATGACGATAATATTAATAAAACTTGTATCTTGTAATTAATATTAATAAAACGGTTTATGCAGATGCATGTAATATCATACATTTATTTTGAGTGGTATAATCTTTCCCCCAAATTTTTCCAGCTCTTTTAAGCAGAAAATAAAATATCATCATTAAATACTTCATTTTCATCAAATCAAATTGGGCTTTATGTGTCAGATAATCCTATCGTTAGTTAAATAAACTTTAATAAGAAATTTCAGTATAATTGGGAACATTTCTTTCATATAACTCTTTCATATAAATCGTCACATCAACATTTTGAAAAAATGAGCCCCTTTTGTTAAAGTAAACTAGGAACCAACTGAAACTAAGTGATTGTTCGCGTAATTTTCATGAACGACCTTGCTAGTATGTTTGTATGATCCTAATAAGTACGGCATACAAACAAGCGTCCTCAGCAACCCAGAGTTAGCAAGCCCCCGGTCTACAAAATACTCTTCTGATCGAGCTCCAAACAAGCCCAGCTGGCAAAAGTAAATCTCATTGCGCAAACCTAACAACCACATCGGCTACAGCGGCCCCCTGAAGTAGCTCATTTGCCGATTTAATATGCACAATCCTGTGCTCTCAACATCGGCGCCTCCAAGCGGCCGGGCCAAATTCGTTCCGTTTGCCCTCAGGCAGTACCATCAGCCAGTACTTCCCGTGTTACTGCGTGAATGTCCTTGTTCACAGGCAGTCCCCCGTTCCTCTCATCACAACCCGTGCTAATGATAATCATTACTCACGCTCCGACCAAACCGAAATGTGCGTTCGAAGCAACCGTTCCGGCTGCTACCGTGACCGCCTTGTTGATTGTCTTCGCTTGTACGCGTGAGGGTCCTCCACGGTTGGATCAGTGCTCGACCGGACGGGTGGTCAAGCGGTGCAACGCGTGTGTCCCCATGTGTCCCCGGTCTGAACTACCACGGCTCAGTGCGACGTTAAGCCCACCCGATGCCTATGCGGAACCGATGCTACTAGCCTCATCGGATCATAAGCTCCGCACTCTTACCACTCCGAACCACCGTCGTGCAGCCGAATTTGCCACACTCGAACGACGCGAAAAATCCGCGTCATGAAGGTGAACTTGAGAACTCGCGGTTACCCCTCCGCCGTAATCACCGAGGCCAACCGGTCCGCGACCCGATGCACTCGTTGTCGCACTTGTCGTGCAGGGGACCAGCGTGCCAAATCATCACTTGCCGAAATAAGAAAAAACACACATACACACACACACACGAAGCATTTTGACCATTCTTTTCGCCCCCATCGGCGTCGCCACCGTTCGCGTGTTGTTTTTTCATGAGATTTGCTCGCTTGCTTCCTTTTTGGAGGCTAATTACAGCTTCTGCACTTTGCAGTCATGCAACAAGCGCTTTGCTTCGTGTGCCGCCCGGTCGGTCCATGCCCATGACGACTCAGTTCAACCGTCACGCTGCTTGAACCCCCAAACTGCAGCCTAAAGCTGGCACATGGCCCGCTGATGATCTTGATGCTCGTGTTGTGGCCAAATCCGGTGCGACCTGCATCCGGGAGCTTGGCGCTGTTGGTCGCTTTCGCGTTTGGAGGTGGTTGTCGAAAATGCAATTACCTTCACATCAGTGCTGCCAATTATCGTCACACGGCGGTTTCCGAATTCGAGGCGATTTGACGATTCCGCTCAGGATGGGAAGAAGGCATCCACCCGCTAGTAACCACTGCTTCCGAAGACGGTTGAAGACATCATGTTTTTTATCAAGCAAAACTCCCGTTCTTCATGATTTATGTTCAAATTTGAAACAATAAGATACTCCTTTTAGAAGCTAAATAATTGCTGTAGCACTTTGCTCATAAATTCTCCTTAAATGTCAATAAGGTAAGTCCTTTATGTTTAAAATAATTATCTGAACAAACTTCATAACCAAATTCAACTTCTATTTAATAATATATAATTAGTCATTCTGTTTAATTATATATGCTGTTTAGATATAGCTACATAAGTTTAATTACTCACTCAATATCAGAACTAAAAATATTTATAAACATTAAGGCAAATTATCTAAATCTTTCTCTACTCAAGCGCAATTTTTCATAACACAGAAATTTTTGTCTGTACTTTGCTTACACACAAAAAGAAGATGAATCGATTTGCTCTTCAGAATTCAAAATCCACACAAATATAGCTGCCTAAATTCCACCTATCCTCGTCGAACGGTCTCGCACTGTTTGCCTACACAGTCAGCACCCTCCACGCCTCAATTTCAAAAGGCCAAAAAGGTCTAGTGCTATCATCGCACTACCAACAGCGATCGGTAATCAGATGTATGCGGCACACTTGAGCGCTTCATTCTTTTCCTGGACACCGATCAGCATCAGCAATCTGTTCGCAACCGAAACCAGCGGGGCGAGGGCGAGTGACCCTCTCGTAATTTAGGGCGACCTTTTTACTCTCCACGCGGTACACTCGACATCGACGACAACGACGACGATGAGCGCGTAACGCGTAATTTCCGCTTGCATGAAGCCAACGTACCAGGCACCATCGCACACTTTTAGCTGCGTGCAGTAATTTGACATTCACGAGGTGCTGTACAGCGGCTGGCCCCCGTCAACTGGACGCGTTTGAAGACGGCTGATGACTTGGCTTTCCTAAATCGTTACAAATCATAATTTTTCACACGCCTGACCATCCTCCGTCCCGAACGTCGGTTGCCTGTCAATCGACCATTCCCCACTGGGGTCGCAATGTGTATACGTAAGTAAGCGGGAGAAGGCAGCAGCGATGGCAATAGGTAATTACCGCTCGGAATGAGTTCCGAATTTTACCCCAAGATCGAAGACGCTGGTCGATCAACGTACGCACGCAAACGGACCGGTATCGATCAGCTGCATAGTCGTAGAAGAAGGTCAGGTAATTTTGTGTCCTTATACGGCACTTATCGTAGCCGGAGCCGAAGGTTCCAACGCCGTCGTTTGGGACAAGTGTGCGTAAACGATGATTTGTGTCGGGCGCACCAAACTTCGGGCGATGTTGCCTCGCACCAAACTTAAACCAACCGGTGGCGCACCGATGGGTGGTCGTAGGATGATAGTAAGGAGCGTGCAAAGAAAACAATAACAACATAAGCACGCTCAAGCAAAACCTGCAACGACTAAGTACGTGGCGCACAAAAGATTCATTATGGTAATTTCTCATTAGACAAAATGGAAATACCCACCCCGGGGACGGATTGGATTCTGAAGGAGGAGGACGGCGGGAAGATGGCCCCCATGATCGGATCGCCAATGTCCGCGTTGATTGAAGATCCGAATGTTTGACAGATATTCGACGGCGTAATTGACCCTCCTTCCTGACGTTTACCCCAAGACGGGTCCTACCTCGTACAGCTCGTCCCATTTCGTGTTGGTAATGATTTACGGTGTACCATTTGTTTGCCTACCTCGGCTCATCGTGTGTAATTGTGTGGTTATGGCGCGATAATAATAATGGGAATCGAAGATGCAAGCCCCGAGTGCTGATTCACGCAATGAGGTGAAATTCAATTAGTTTGTCGTTCGACACATTTCACACGCGCGTATGAACGCAATCTTTGGCGGTGGCAAGGTCCGGTAAGGTGTAAATATTTCACAACTGTAAACGATCGTTTAGACCCTCTATATACAAACAGACAGACCGCTTTGACCGAAACGATATTTCAAAAACGGTTGTCCTATGTAGTATTGACGCTAATTCTTTTGTTTGCATGTTTAAAAATAACATTCTTATCGCTCTTTAACGTTCTATAAATCATCGCGTGTTCATTGTGCCACATTATACAAAAACAGTACAAAAGAGATATGCCATTAACCACCCTGTTTTTTCGTTTTGATAGAACGTGAACGATCAACCCGTACGCACATTGAGATAGTGCAAATCGTTCATCCCATCGGACGTACCGTAGCAGGGTTCAGTTGAAACAAAAACTCATCCATGTAAAGGCTAGCTGGCGGACAACACTTTTACAAAAATTGATTTCGCATCTTACGCCTCACGAAATGGATGACACGTGCCTCCAATTTTGCGATACCAGAGTAGAATAAATATAAACAAATTGAAGTCTCACTCCTTGATTAGCAAAGGCCCCAAAGGCGAAAACAGTTCACCATCATAAACGCGCTAGCACGATTAGATTTTCAGCGCATCACGATTCAAAACCTGCCACTGCCACCCAATCTGTCTGTACCGGCATAAATTACATAGGGCTTGAAATAATTTCACAATATGTTTCCCATCAAACCGGTCGGTGGTGAAATGCCTCACTAGACATGCGGTCTCAATTTCAATTGAGAAGCTGCATGGAATGCAATTTGACAACAACAACAAAAAACAGTGACCACTGTTCGCCCGGGGCATAAAGATTATCAAGAAACAACTCTTACCGAACATAAAACACTCTTCCCTAACTCGGTGGCTTTCCACTGCTTTAACCATTCATCTGACAGCTGATTTGGGCTTATCGCGACACAGGGAAACCAAAAATTATATGATTATTTTTAGAACTTTGAATTATCAAGCAACAACTCTTACCCAGCATATAGCAATCATCCGTAACTCGTTGGTTTTCAATTGTTTTGATTTAACCATTCATTTTGCAGTCGATTTAAGCTTATCGCGACGTAGCGAAACCAAAACTTCAATGATTATTTTTAGAATTTTTAATTGTTTTACAGGTCTACATTTACTGCAGGTTTATTACCAAATGATTGTTTTGCGGAAACTGAAAGAAAAATAAATTCAACACAATAAAATATACTTTTTATTACTTTCACATCATTAAGGGGTATGCATTCGTATTGAAGTCTCTGTTGAGCATACAACATAACGTCATCTTGTGTCTTTTTTGTCATTAACTATTTTATAAAGTGTTTCCGCATATTATCCAAATAGTTCATATGAATGCGTTTGCCTTTGTACAATAAAAGTTAAAGATAATATTATCAATCTTCAAAATAAGCTTAAAAGCCTTTATGGTGGCTTTAAAAGCATAACAAACTAAAACACATAATTGGGCTTATGTCTTAAATAACTCCCAGCCAAATCCACAGAAATATTTCCTCACAGTTTTAAACAGAAGTAGGTTTCGATATTGTTTACGAAATGTAGCAACCCAAATCTAAAAATCCAACATTATTCCTCTCCGTACCGCAATTCCCTCGCATTCTCATTTGAAATGCAAATATATTTCTCCATAACAGCTCATCATCATTTTTCATAATCCAATTTTTTATTTCTCGTTTGCCATTTTGCCAGAAACGAGATGCTCCATTTGCATTCGTTGTTGCTGCACTCCATTGCCGTGCGGGATTTCAAATCATCAACGATCGCGCGCCGTCGTGTCGCCCTGCTCTTGTCAGGTTAAACTTTATAACTTGTAAATTAATTGTTTGATCGTTTTAATTTGACCATAAATTACCACCTAGAACGTCACGCAACAGCACTTGAGAACGCGTGTCTAACAACGCAATGGGAACAACGAAACCCAAACGGCAGATGACAGCGTTTGACGTAAAATGTTTGACAAACAAACGAAAGCTACTTGTTCCAGCTGGCAAGAGGACAAAGAGCCAGTGATGAACTTCCAGCAAATTCATATCATCGACGGCACAATCAACGGATCGGATCGCACGGACATTACGAACCGATCGTAACCACTTTTCTGCTTATCGCAACGATTTCATCGGAGCTGCTGCTTCTGCTCTGCTCTGTGCCGACTCTGCAACGTTCGTCCTTTGAATTCCGGTTCGCACACCTGATCGCGATCGCCTTTCGAGGGTTTCTGCAGGATTCAATCGTTTCTAATGATCGATTAATGCAATGTTTGTCCCCGTAAAAATTACAAGGTTTACGATGCCTGCTTTTATGTATTATTTTGTCGTTACGGTCGCGTCTTTCGGGGCGTTCGCGTAATTACAGGTTCCAAACATATGCAGAAGTGCGGTGAACATAATATTTTTCGCTTCCGAACGCACGAGACGAAACAAGCAGCCAATTTTTTCGCAAAGCGATCACTTAAAGGATGGCCAGATGGTTCGAGTAGTTCGAAAATTCGATCGAAAGGAAAGCGAAATTTCTCTGTCCTGCTAGCACTCCCTTGTCGTTTTCTTCCGTGTGTGTCTGCAAGCGAAAGCTCCCGCATACTTTTCGGGTCAGGTGTTGCTCGCTGTGTATGCGAAAGACTCGTGGCAGATTTTTTTCTCCTTTGGTTTATGCCGATACAGTGTGGCATTGCCTCCTGCGCAAACAATCTTCCTTTTCTGCGACGAGCATCTGTCAATCAACGAGCTTTCGCTGCGGCGACTAACGATGTAATAGCAGTGCGATCGTCGATGTTACGTTAGCTACAAACGAAGAAAAGTTTTGCGATACTAAAAACAGTTTCACTATGGTTGATACCATATAAATCAAAAGTGATTATTCAAATTACATATTTTTGACATTTTACAAATAACAACTTTTGCATCTTTTAACTCTCTATGAATGAAATTATTTTAAATTTCAACCGGTACCTCAACTTTGCTGGTCCTTAGGACGGTATGATCTTTATCTGAGAAGCCAACTCTTCGGTGCATTGATGCCTAACTTAACCGAAGCACATTTGATAAAAAAAAAATTCCAGTCTTCTGCTAACCACATGAACAATTCATCGAACATGTTCTTTGTTCCACCAGGGAGGCGATAAAAACAACAGGCAGCATTTCACCGATAAAAAAATCTCCTTAGCCAATCCCTAACGCAACGACAACATTTTTTCTTGCAATTGTACGAAGCAGGTGACAGCTTTAGAGACAAAAAAGTGAACAACAAATCTACAACGGTATTCTAGCGATGTGCAAACCGTAATAATTGTTCAGACCAAGCGGAACTGGCTAAAACAGCTTGCTATCGGCAACCTTAGGCAGTAGTAGTACCTGCAGCAGCTTGATCGGGATTGTTTTTCCATCAAACTTTATCACTCAGAAAGAAAAATGAACTGCTCCCTAAATTGGGTGCATAATTTCGCGTCGACCCTGCTGGAACAAACGCATCGAAATAATTAATGTCCTTCCCGGGCAGTTAGTGGATCGATTTTTTTTTTTTGCTGAGTTTTGTCTCCTTATCGGTGAGTTCCAAACGTTCTTTGTTTGATTCGATGTAACATCGGCCACACAGGTGAATTAAACCTGTCCTGCTGTTGATATCATAAGCATAGGATACACATGCTTTGGGAGGGTCATGCCGTTTTTTTACAGTAGTGTACAGTTCTGCACAAAATTATTCTCATAATTATGCACATTGAGAAAAAACTCATCTTTGTTACTGTAGAAAAACATCTTTCAAAATGATGTTCGTAACACAATTATTCTTCCTGTCAGCAGTTGACCGTACCACCTTTCGTAAGGTCACATTCATATGATGGGATCGATCAGAAAAGGTCATATCGTCAAGTACTGGTTTGGTCTGTGGAACCCGCCTTTATTATTTACGGTTTCAACAGATCGAAGAATACATTCATAGACGGACACTAATTGCTGCGAGTGATTTGCGTGTTCCAGCGTGACTGGAGAGTTCAATTGTGTGTTATGGTCGACGAGCCGGCTTCCGATCACCGTAACCTTTGTCCCTTCTGAGCAGTTACACCTGAAACCGGTACGGACATGAACTTATGATTTCTATGGAAGGTATAAGAAGAAAAGCCTAATCTTATAACGATATTGAAAATGTTAAACACGTTTGTGGCACAAGAACTTCATTGAAAACTAGCAAGATATGCTGGTACCCTGGCTGCAATCGAAGCAACTGTATTCTAACCTATACAAAGCTTTGTTTCCTGCACAAAACACTACCCTGAACGCTCTCACTCTCCTCTCTTTCACAATAACAAATCAAGCCCTGGAAAACGAAGGTAAAACCTCGGCTTTAGCAAAACCGTTGCTGGGCAACCCCATTTAGTAGCGCCTAGAGTCGGAAACGACCACAACTTGTCCAAGGCTTAGTCCAACGGGCTGTACTGCAACTCACTGTTCGGATCCGAACTAACCAACCAGAGAAGTAGACAACGGCCACAGCACGAGAGAGTAGTCCGGCCTTCGATGACTTTACTATTTCCTCGCGTCGATAGCCCCGACGCTTACCTATTATTATCGACTGTAAACATTGTTGTAGCTAATTATTGCTTTTCTCCACGCAGACATGCAGCCTGCCTGCGGATCGTTGCATGTCTGCTACTTCTCCCCCCACCTCCTCCCTCCCCTCCGTCCTCAGTGTCTGGTTTCCCAACCGTCAAGACTCTCCAGAACCAGCAGCACTGTAGGGATTCCGCTTCCGAAGGCATCCTTTACCCCGAAGCTATTCCAAGCCTAGAGGAGGGCGTGATAGCCAATTAGACGGAACCGTATCGGTCAGCTGTTCGGTCGGTGTCCTTCCGATCCGCGAGAGCAGCAAAAAAGCACACATACACACAAAATACACTGCTGTTACCCACACCGATCGACAGGTTTCTTCATCGAGTGGGAAAGTGCAGTGGTGCAGTTGTAAAAAAACAACAGTGCAACGAATTATTGGCGTCTTCGTACTGCGCCTGCTGGCAGCCTGGTGATAACGTCCTGCGCAGATACCGAAAACCCGTCGCCTTAATTTACTTGCATGGCGAAATGAAGCGAAAGTTTCCTTCATGGCTGCTGGACCAACCAACAAAAAAAATTGGCGCAAAAATTTAACTACCAAGTCTGCTCCATCATTCTGGCGTAATTATCAACATTAAAGTTCATCAAGGATCGTATGAGTGCGCACAGCCGGCGTGATAGTGACACTGTCTGTTTCCTGTTGCGTCTCCCGATCGCACGTGCGCTACGAGTGCGCCAAATTGAGCCACGTGCTAGCTGCTGATAAAAACCGACATCAGCCGGAAGTTGTCCATCGGCGGTTCGAACAGGTCAGATGCCTGCGGAAACGAGCGTTTTGTTTCGTGCAGGGCGCCCTCGGTGTGCAGACTCCCGTTTCGAGGACGGGAGCGTTGTTTTAAACCCGGCCATTGTCGGAGCTCATTCAACTTTTCCCTTGTCCGGTCCATACGAAAATCCACATATGCTACCGGTGCGGCTGCTGCCACACATCCCCCATAACCGTAAACGGTGTGTGCGAAAGCATATCATTAAACATGGCTGGTTGGAAGTAGTTCGTGGGCTTGCGGCGCTCGCTTTCCAAAACACCGAATCCCTCCGACCGTACGGTGCACGCGGAACATGATTCGACACTTCTTGGTCGAGCAACTCTTCGCGCGCACCAACGCAATCAGTGCCATGGGTAGGGAATGGAGAGAAGTAAAAAATCAAACCAAACGTAATAGCGGAGAAAAAGCAGATACCTGCCACTACATAACGCCAGCCAGCATAAAGTGGAGTTTTACGGACGATCAGGTTCAAATCCGTTTAGCACCGATTATCGATCACTTAGCCGGCTATGTGTGCTGTGGCTGTGGTAGCAATGCAACACGAATCTCCCCTCCCACCCGTTTCTGTTTCTCATGGATTTTCCGATCGATCGAATTAATTTCCACTTTTTCAAATCCACCCAACCGACCGATCGATTTTCCTTCCGATCTCTTCGCCGATGCGGTGAGTAGCGCATCCTATTTGCGCTAACGATTGGAAATTGATTTTTCAATTTACGAAAAATTATTGAACCACTTCGAATATGTGGGCACCGCGAAAATGCTTCGACCGTTTAAATCTTTTCGTTTCGGCTGGGCGTTTTGGCCTTTGAGGGGCCGAGCGTTCGGCCTTTTGTGCGGCATGGCCGAAACCGCCGTTCCAGAAAGCGGCATGTTCGGACGAAATATTTTTCTTTCGCCGTCGTTTTCGGGCTTTTGTTTTCTCGTGTGAAACAATTTGTTTATGAAAATGAACTGGACTGCTTGATTAATGAGCAAATTGGTGAGAAAATGAGCAGCAAACACACACTGCTAGAAAGGGCATGTCGGCGATGGCACCATTGCCATTTTTGGGCAGAGGAAAACTAATCAATCGTGCACCGTCATTCGTGGATACGGGAAACAATGATTCGATTCCTATTGAGGAATTCATTCATTTAGTGCGTAATGATTTGTTCAGATTACAACCGCTTTGAGATTGCGGCCAGTAGCTGCGTCATAGATGTGCTGACGTGGGATGTACACCGTAATTGATTATGTGATATTTTTTTATTTATGTTCGCAATGCCCTTTCACATTAACATCAGTATTAAAATCATACTTATTTAAGTAATTTTTAATTTAGATACAAATTAAAATTTTGGATCTCTTGCATTTTTAGCTTATTGTTAGATTTTTTACGACTGTCCAGACTCTTGATAAATAATCCAATCACGGATCGATATCAAAATAACGATAAGCCAGCTATGGCATTCTCACACCTAACAGCGCTTGGTAACGAAAACATTTGCTCTTGTTTACGCCATTAAATTCAAGTCAAACAATTCGTCCGAATGTTACTGCTTGGTGGCACACGGAGCAATTTTTCTCTCTATTTTCCCTTTAACATCTACAGCAACAACTCATTCCACTATCAACACTATACCACCAGTTGCACAGATAAGCTTCCTCTTATTCAAGGTCCATTAAGATAATTTCCAAACTTGCGGGAACGACGATGCTAGTGAGCGATTCAACAAACTCACGCCGATGCGAGTAAAACCGATGCGCTTGTTATGTAACCTGACGCCCAAACGACACCAGATCGTTGCTCATCTGTTGCCTTTCGACTGCCTGAACTGCAGAGAGATCCAGCTTGGCTCGTTTCGATTTTCGGGTCACATCGCTTGTCTTATCTCGGGCCACGAGAAGCTCATCCCTCAGAACGCAGGCGACCGGTTCGACTTACCCGCTCGACGACAGTTACCCCGATAAACCGGCCATAAACACGGTAATCCGAAACCGGTTGCGCAGCTCGAACAACCGTAAAACACCGTTCACCGTGGTTCTGTCGACGGCGTAGAACCGAAACTTGAGGCATTTTTGGTGTTTCGACGGTGCTGGAATTTTTGCCAAAATTATATGCACGGCCAACATGCGCTTGCGAGCGCCGACAGCGAGAGCGTACAAATCCAGGACCGAACACCAGTCCGGTAGAAAGTGTCACTTTACGGTGGCATCGGATTGATTTACCGGGTGACGAGTTTCGAGTTCGAGACCCCTATCACACGACTCGGGTGTTTACGAAGCCGCAATAGTTTGCAAATCGTGCCCTTCGCATGCGTTTTTCGTTCTTATCCGCAATATTCGGGCTCGTAACCTGTCGTCTTCAGGGTAAAGATTAGCTTTCGGACCTCCGGGCACGTTGTGCGTAAACGCGTACGGTAAGCTAATACTCTCGGTAAGAGCAACGGTCCAAGGATCCTGACAGCTCCATCCAACATCCACGGGAGCGTCCCCCGTGAGTCCTTCGTGCCACGGGTCGTAGCTTTTTTGATGGATGGAGACCTCCTAGGTTAAGCGAAAAATTACGAGAGTACAAACCTGAATAAAAAATAAACCTGCCCCGGAACCGCAATGCATAATATGATCGAGTTAATCAGCTTGCAAAACGCTCCAATTTGTGTGACCCTTAGCCGAAAGAGGGTGCGTCTCCGAGAGCTCCTTCGAACGAACAAACTATCCATTATGATATCATCGTCATTCGCCTGCCCTGTCAATAGCTGTCAACTGTGCACCACCGGATGGTGCCATCGAGGACCTCCCAAGGCTCTTTCTCGATAGTTTCTTCTACCGTGTTTGATTGCAAAACCTCGACGCCAATCAATTAGCGGCTGCATTTTCAACAAGTTTGCATAGAGACACACACGCGCACTCCATTTGCAACTTGAATGATAAATGCGTTCGTTGGAATGAGCCCCGTCCGTAGCTTCGCGTGCTAGCGATCGGTTGCATAAAATATGGATCACCCACCTTGAGGCGATCCACTAGATGTGGAGTCTGCGTTGGTGGCAGCTGAGTCAATTGTGCTTTTCGCTTCAGAAAAGAGGATTGATCGCAATTACTAGATGCTTTTCATCACATTGTAGACTAGGGTTGTTTCTAAAGTCTTTATTGTTCTATTATCTAGGATTTGTTTGGATTGGATTTGTTAAAGTAACGCAACAATAAATCCACACAAAATTGACACTGGAACTAATGACACTCCCGAACGCGACGGCTGACGTATTACTCTACCCCAGACCACCCTAATCATCTCATCACATCAAGGTTATCAGGAATTATTTTAAAATTAAACAAAATTCAAAACCCCTCCGATTTGTAGCAAACTTTCAACGACGCTGACAGCATTAGGCAGCTGTCAGAAATGGTAAAAAAAATAACATTCTTTCATCTTTCGTCCACATCGGAAATTGTTTCCGGTGAGCAGTAGCTCATGCGTTTGCCGCTTCACGGTGCGTATATTCATTGATACATCGCGCACGAGAGATTCCACTTTATGGCCAAGATTCCAACAAATCTTGGCGCAATGAGTAGCACGTCTTATCGCAAGGCACATAAAAATTGAACCGCAACGCTACTGGTACACCGACACAGGAGTCTTCTATGTCTTTCCCATGTGCCGACAAACGTCCCGCTGTCTGCGACGCACACGGAGCACCCGGCGACAAAAAAAAATCTTTAGCAAAGACAAATAAACATCAAAACAGTCGTTAGCGGCCGATTAATGTCGACGAACTGCTGGAAAGCCGGCTCCCAGCAACGGCTAGAACGAATGGAAACAGCTTCGACCTGATAAGTACAGGCCGAGTGAAACAATCCAGCAGCTAATGAACCATGTGATTCGAAAAATGGACCGTACGCATCACTGGACAGCAGTGCTACTAAGCATGTGTCAAGCGTTCAAGGTTGCACTATA
>JXXA01007988.1:0-14228 GCA_000956255.1 Anopheles punctulatus
CGCTACCGTGGCGATCAAGTCACACCGACATCGGAATGGGAATTGACATTCCTTGCTTGAGTTGGGGGTTTATAACTTCACCGTGCTATAATTCCGAAGTGATTAGAGCTTTGGATTGAACCGGAACCAGATGGAAGGTGAAGGGTTCAGCGATAGCTTGAGACGTGGTGCTTTTTTTGCTGGTTTCGGAAGCACTTCAAACCGGCAAAACTTTTGTGGTGACGTATGCTTCATGGTTTCTAAATAGACTCCTCTTTTTTGCTGACGCACCAGCTGTCAGTAACAAGATGCCAGGTTGTCAAAAGATGATGGAACCTTTGAGCGTTATGTGTGAGCGTTCAGTGCAGTACACGTTGAAGAAGCGTTCACCTGACATTTGACTGAGCCACGGTTGACGTTGGCGGAAGTTTGCTCGTGATTTGCATTTTTGAAACAGACATTGCGGAGGTTTTTAAAAAGATTAACCGCGTTCGAAATCAAAAGGTGTACGCCTAGGGTTGGTACTGCGCTTTCGGAAATGTAAAATTCTTTGGAGATGTAACGAAAACAACAATATTTACTCAGCGTATCATTTAGATCCTACGTACGTCGTATGTTTTGTGATGTAAACCCGTATTAAAAAAAAATGACAATTTCACGAAAATCAATGGAATATTGTTCAGCAATTATTGTTATTAAGATAATTCAACTGACAAAACGCATAAAGCCACATCGAAGCAGTTGGTGCGACTTTTTTCAGTAAAAAAGTACTATCACTGCCATGTTTGTTCTTTCAAATCTTGATGCTACTGAAATTGAACCCCCCCTTGCTCATCAATTGCGGTGAGGGAATCGATCTCGCTTTTGATGGATTTCTGCAGTACTTCCTGGGTGACTTTACATTTCGCAGTGGCGCGCTATGTGGTTTGTGTTAGCTAGGAATTGCTGCTGTTTCTGCTGAGTTTTCTGTTCTCTATCTTTCTCATCTGGAAAGAAAGCGTCCTTTTCTGGAGTCAGCTAGAGGGAATCCTTTTTTACACTACTTACAAGATGTGTCGGCCGTTGTGTTTAGCTAGCTTCTGCTGGTTGCTTCCGTAGGGCTTTGAAAGACTAGAAATTGGTTGTTTTTTAGAAACAACGAAGTGTTTTTTTATTTAACTTGATTTCAGTGCAAGCAATTGCCAAATGGAATGCTTTTGGTGAGAAAACGATTGCAAACGTACACCGTGCAGCTCTCATCATCGTCGGCCGGTTTCGAGCAGCTTTATTCTCCGAAATTGGCTTTCGCTCCGCTCGAAAATCCTGATGAGGTTGCATAAACCTCTTTGATCAATTTCAACTCTTGTGGAAAATGTTTCGAGGCGGAAGTTGCTCGAAATTTTTCTTTTTGTACTGGTTTTGTACATGCATTGGCAGTATAGAGTTTTGATTAACATTGTGTAAAATTTATAAGCATGCAAGTGCCACATCTAACATTTTGTGTACGTAAGATAAACCCTGATAATTACCAAAAAACAATAACACCTTGTAGTGTTTACATAATATAAATGCAAAGGTAAGGTTAAAATAAAATGTAGCTATTTATTGTTTCAAAATTGTTTTCCACCTTCCCAAGCTTTCTTGGGATACGTAGCCTATTTAAATATCCATTCTGCTTTGCTTATCTGGTAAACATGCTTAGGTAAACATTTATTAACTACCTACCTGTAGAAATGTTTGATTTTTTCTCATAGATACTATCAGTTTCAAACACAGCGCAGAATTAGCTACGATAAGGTAGCCTCGTTAAAGACAAACTTTAGAAAGGGTAGATACAAAAGTATATCCATGTCGCGCGATTGTCGGAGATCCGGCGAGCGTAAGTATTTGAACGCGGTGAATATAAATCCTACCGGTAGCTCAGAAAGGCTGTCCTGTTACCATGAGCACCTTTGAACCCGCAAAGGCGACATAATCAGCTGCGAAACCCGAAACGTCCATTAAAGCAACGTTCTTTTTTGCTTCTCCGCCGTCCGTCTGGGTCGGCATTTGCGTCGCCCGTTCGGTAATTTGTCGGCTCCACCGCAGAACACGTAGCCCCGGAGAGTTTGTTTTAAATTTACGCCACTTTTCACGGGCGAAAGTGATACCACATTACCTAACCCAAGACGATGCGTCGGAGGTGGTGACATAAAGCGAGACAAACACGTTCGCCGGCTTTATTGGTCTCCGGGCGTATCACGAATGAGCTATCACACTTTTAATCTCCGCTTAAATATTTATTATTCATAAATTATTTATCGCCCACCAAGGAGTACGCGCACCAGCCGGTGGAAGTGGTTCAAATAAGGGTGCATTGGTTAGCCCACTGAGCCGGTAGCACTGACGCAGTGGCCATTAGCTTGTGGTTGCTCGGTCAGGGCGTGTTTTTAGCAGCTGCACGATTACGCTTTAACTAAATAATTAATGCCTGCAGTCCGGTTGCCGGTCTGGCCACGAGCGTCTATGTAATTATATGCAACGTTATGAGGCGTGAAAATGCCTCATTGGGCTTTGTAGTGGAGTGAAAGTAGTGTTTATGAGAGGAATTGTGTATCAAGAACGATGGATTCATTAGTTCGTTTGCAAGGATTGTAAGACTAATCTTGTTTCGTTATTGGATTTGCTTTAACCAGGTTAACATCGGATAGCTTATGGAACGATGCGAACCTTCTCATTGTTGTTGTACATACGATTGTCAAGAGCACAAAAGCGACCATAATATTTTTTGTATATTTGTTCCTTTTTCTATCGTCCAAGCACGAAAATTAGTAGCTCGCAGTAAAACAATTATTATCCCTCTTTACTAGCGCAATAAACATCAAACCAGTTGGCTCGCATTATCGCATTTTTTTTTTGTAAATCGGTTTTATCTTAACGCTCTATTAAATATTGCTAAATAAACATAAATACTTATAGTTCGCGGCAAAAAAAAAGTCGTCCTCTTTACCACACACTTACCGAAACAGCGCATAATTGAATAACAAGTACGCATTCGCCGCTGAGCTTAAAACTCTATCATGGACTCAAAAGAGAATGAAATTTATTCACCGAGACACTTTTATGCCCCACAAAAGTGAGCTTCGGACAAATCTGTCTGCCGAAACGGGTAAATACTCCTCCGTTCGTGGTGGTTCCTTTCGGCCACCGGGTAGGACCTGCACTGTGTGGTCAGTGTGCGGAACGTAGAATACGGCGATTACGGCCAGCGGATTTCGATTTGGTGACCGCAGCAAGATTGTCGAGCATTATCTTTTGATGCGTTCTAAGCTACCGCCTTTTAAGCAGCTTATTCGGTGTCCGAGCGTCTTGTGTTCGCTTGGTTCTTCTTGTTTGTTTGTTTTTTTGCGCCTTATTTTCCACTCACTTTACGAACATGCTTCCCAATGCGCTCGGTTGATTCCACCAAGCATGTTTTGTGTAACCCATCTGCAAACAAAGTGTTATCGCGTTCTACCCGATGATGTTCATGAATTATTCAACTTTCATTCCGTTTCGGCTGTCTTCTATTGCATTTGTGTATGTGTGAGTGTACATCCTGGCTGTCAAAAATTCACGGCGAAAAAAAAGGCGAACAAAGCATCGCCAGAAACATTTTAGAGCTTAAGCGGCGGGTTTCAATATCAGTGCCGTTCGGGGTTTGTTTCGGTTGTCTTCAGCCTGGTACCGGCACGCGGCTGTAGAGTGCATTTTCAATGTGATCGTGAAACCACGAGACAGGCGAATGCTTCTACCGTAGGATAAATAATACACCTTGGAATATGCGGTCCTTAGCGGAAGTTTAAACAGATCCTAGCCACCGAAACCACCTAAATAAACAATTATTTTGGAAGGGGAAAAAACACTTTGGTTGATTATTCCGACACAGAACACGATATGTTGACTAAACTGTTTACTGCACGTTTAACTACAGTAAATGGGTTGATATACGAACAAATAAGTCGAGATCCTTGTTAACAAAAAGGAAAAACTTTTTTTAATTCTTCTTTCTTAGTCTATCTATCTGAAAAGATAAAAGTTTCAAAGTTTTCATGGTACTATTTCTCATTAAAGAAGCTGATCAGTATGCCTTACCGACTGCAGCTTATTTTTTTCGTTCTAAAATTAATTCCTTGTTTTGAAAAAAGAATCGTGTACTTACAAACGGGCACCACTTCAAATTGCAAAAAAAAACTACGTCAATTTCAAGACAGTAAAAACAACGTAACTATTTGTGATAGCGTCGGTTTTTTTCACAATGTCGTACTACGTTTTGCAATTAATCGATTTCCATGTACATTGACCTGATGATCTCAGATTTTTGCTCTGCTGTTTTGGCCCATTGCTTTCTGTTGTAGCGGCGATGGAAAATTATACTGCAGGTTCATCAATAGTGAAGCGCATTTTGCTGCGATGAAGAAAATTAAAACAAAGGATTAGCGTTAGAGTGCAGCAGGCTACCATAAAGAAAAAGAGAGAGGATAGGAGAGAGGTGGAGAAGGAGCAAAAAATAAAATTCAAAAGTAAAACTCACTGCACAACGTGAATAAAAACGCCAGGCACGATTGATTGAACGCGAGCGCTGCAGATTTCCAATGCGCGGAAACTTTTGCTTTAATCGCTTCCGTTGGATCCCATTTATTTTTGTCTATGAAGCGGAGGGTTGGTTCCAGTTGGTTGGCGAGTGTTTGGTTCATGGGTTGCGATCGGTGTAAATGAACCCAAAGCGAACGGATAGAAACGGTGGCAAATGCGGCTAGGAGTTTCACAGAACTACCTTTTCCTGGTCGGATGCTTCTGTAGAAAGCCGTTGTCATGGCTATTGTACAGCAATGGATTGTGAATGAAGGCAATTACGTGCAACCGGCCGGATTTTACTAAGAACACAGTTTCCCAAAATAGTCCTCATTAAAATGATAATACGCGTTCAATGATAGCGAATGGTCATTCAGTAGGATAAAAACAGTTATAATTGTTTTAATTTGTAAGCCATTCGCAGGACCATGAGAGTAATGATCATTCAAAGAACACTGGTTTTGTAGAATTAAGAGTAGTAATTATTGCATTCAATCATTTATTATTTATAAAGATTTATGTACCCAATCAATCATGTAGTGAATAAAACAATTAAATTAAAGAAGAAACTTATAACTTTTGAGCTGCTTTTAAACCTATTTTTGGACCAGTAAAACATTGATAAACCATGATTTAATAATTTTTTAAAATATGTTCACACATATTTTCTTGTGATTGCACGTTTATAGCTGCGCAAATGTAAACATCCTTTGTATGAATCAGACCAAATGGCATCAAACTATTTTGCATGCCGATCGGTGCGTTCGGGTTTGACTTTCACTTAGCCCGCAATGGTTCAGTGGATTCAACATGAAATTTCAATCCATGCACTCACGGTCATCGTACCGAACACCCAGCCACAAGCCAATGGGTACTTTTGTGCCAGTGCCACAAAATCCGCTTTAACAAACTTTGCACCACCGGATCAGATTGCAGCTCGCCAGATAAACAACGGAAAGCTCTTTGATTTGGTTGGGAAATAGCTGACCGCTGAGTGTGTTTGTGTTATGGGGAATGCATGTTCGCGAACCGCTGAGTACGTTGAAGTACCGTCCGAGGATCCAAACCGTGTGACCCGCGGGCATTTGAACATTTGTGGCGGCCCAAGGTATCTTCGTGAGCAAACACGTGTCCTCATCACGCTCCGTAGGAGTTTGCATAAATCGAGCATTTGAAGCTTTGTCGATTTTTACGGAAAACAAGATGAGAACGCTGGTGACAGGGTGTAGCTGCGTGAAAACTAGGCGTGAAAGTGTGTGAATTTAATTTAAAAAGTTTTGGATGACACATTAAAACACACTCCACCGGCGAGTTTGTTTGCACCGGACAAGGGGCGGTTTTTTTGCGGAAAAAACAAACAAAATGCCGGACTGGTTATGAAACCTTATGTCATACATAATCCAACCATCGTTGCGCTACTAGTGTGGTAGAAAAAAAAACGATGATTTACACCTTTTTCGTTGTGGAGGGTGACTTCACTTGTTTTTACCGTGCGCGTACAATCTTTAGAAATAGAAATTTTCTTTCACCCATTGCTGAGAAAATGCTGTGACTTGAGAGTTTGCACAGTGATCGTTTCCGTTCGTGCTCGTTACACTTTCTTCCGCTCGCAATCCAACGCTTGTGGCACATTTTCTTCCCACGGTGCGACTAAGCGGCTTAAAAGCTTTCTTGGATTTCAGACGCTGGAAAGGGGCGAAAACGTTACCATTTCCTCTCTAGCTGTCGCTCTCTCACTCTGTTTTTCCTTTACTGCCCTCGAATGCGGGATAAAGCTGATACCACGATCGCCATTTCAACGTTACAGGTATCGTGTATCTGTATGTGTGCCTGATTTTGCGTGGCAAGGATGTAACGCGGTGTCACCTTTTGTTTCACACCTTGAGGGGGATTTTATTTTTTTTGTGAGCGTCCCTCTTTGTGGTGTGCCAAATCGTGAGGGTAATAAATTGTGCAAGTTTTGACTTGCCGTCGATCGGCGGGGGTTTTCGGTGCGTTTTGAACTCACCGTACCGTCGGTGATCTCGCGAAGGGTTTTCCGTTTTATGGTGCCTTATTGTTTCACGCACAGTATGGGTGGAATTTTTCAAATTTTATGTCCTTCGGTACATTTACCATTTAAGTTATTTTTTATGACACTTTCACTTTCTTTTTTTTTGTGTCGGCAGACGTGTCGGTTTGGTAGGCCTTTGCTTACTGCTAGTCTGGGAAAAGCAGAGAAATGAACAGAGGAAAAAGAGTGTGTGTGAGAGAGTGTTGTAGTAGCGGATTGATTTGTGGTCTATTGGATTTTCATTTTATGCAAGCGATTTCTTGGATGGATGGGAAAAAAAAAGAAAAGCGTTTGTTAAAGATTTGGGTGAATTGAAAGTGATTTCAATACGTTGTGGTTTTTATTGCTTTTCTGTTGTATGTTGAGCTTTTGCTTCAATCTTACAATTTTATCGCAGATTATTCATCAATAGGAAGAGATAATTTTATATTTGAGAACCCTTATTTTGTGTTAACTACTTGTCCTATAATTCTAAATTACATTAAAATATTTAATCATGTTAATTGAATAATTGCAATGATATACCCAAATTTTTCAATTACCTTGGCATTTAAAGTCCCAAATTATTTATATATTTCAATAAGATTTGAATTATATTGAATAACCTTTGAACTTTTCTCAACATGTTAAGGGCATTTCTAATCCAAACTCAGCTATCTATCAGTAGTTACATATCAACGTGCGAGTTGCATACGAACATTAAATAAAACTTCAGCTGAACCGGAAACAGTTGCCACGGAAGACGCTCGAGGGACTGTTTGCTCCGTAGTGACCGCTCCGCGTTTTGGCCTTATCTGCCGGCTAGCTTGTGTGGGAAGTTCGGTGAATTATTCATACGGGGCATCGCGCCTGCGGTTGACACGGAACGTGAATCCCAAAAGGTGCGTCGACGGAAGAGATTGGTGGAGCGGTTGGAATAGAATGAGTGGCTGAGTCCTGAGTGATACCACCGGAGTGTTGTGATGGGAGCTGATATCACTGATTAGCGTGAAGTTGCTGCGTCGTCGACAGTGTACCGTATGGGTGTCATTTCGTACCCTGGCTACCGGAAAAGGGCAGATGTAGGAAAAATCATCCAACACACCCGACAGGGTAGATTCATTTACACACGTACCAGCTGATGCATCGGTATCGCGAGCAGGTGGTCGAGTTTTTAACACATCGCTTCGAGCTGTTTGGGTAAGCCGTACAGTGTCAGCTGCATAAGCTTTGTCTGAATCCTTAATGTGGGATTGCGATGCTGTTGGGACGTGTGTGCACCAGAAAATGCTACATGCTACTTCTAGGAAATAAAATGAACATTTTTTTCGTAGGTTATTTTCAGTGCTGTAATAGCAAAGAAAACTGTTTTGTTAAATGGAGACGCCAGATCTGTTTCGGAAAAGATTTTTTTAAATTCCTATGGTGAAAGCTGGGAATACAATATTGCAAAACTACATGTAAAATAATAATTTTGTTTTACTTCAACAAAATAGATTAATTTCTATGGGCTTTGACTCAGTGAAGAAGTGAAGTGAAGCATGATATTGGATTTTCATTAGTGAGTAAAGCGTAAAAACCCCACCATGAACAGCAGCTCCAAATCTAGGTCGGATTCAATCGTTGCGTCATTCATTCGTATGCTTTTATTGAGCGGTTTTTCATAGCCATGTAACACTCTCTCATTTTGAGATCTGTTGATATGGAGCACTGATTGAAAAATTTTACCCGATCGCTCCTCCATGATTTGATCAACGCCAATACCGCTGAGGTAAAAAGCCTCATAGAAACATCGACTGGCTTGCACCTAACATCTGTAATTTAAATACAGTTTTTGCAGACAAGCTTCAGCCATTTGTTTACATTGGATTTCATATCCGGTAAACAACTGTAAAATATTTGTATAATCAGTTTATTCGGAAATATTTCAAAATATTAAACGTTTATGTGACGGACTCTCAAATACAGATAAAGTTTTTACTAATGTTTCCTTAAAGCACTCCTTAGTTTAAGAATGCTATATAACTTTGAAGGTTTTATCTACGTAATATTCTCTAAAAATTCCTCACTTGTTAAGTATCAGTCGGGTATGAAATGATGTGATAACTGATGCACAAAAAGTTTGTTGAATGGTATCTGAACTCGTGTCCAATATTTCATGAGTATTTCCCTGAAGCGCCCTGGACACTTCTCAGCTGGGATATCTATAATCTACGTGATCACACGGAACAAAAGGACCATTTGACGTCGTATGTTTTCTGGCTTCATATTTTTACAGCCTCTAGCTGCGTAGAGTGCCATCACCGGGATGTGAAATGATAAATGGTTCTCGCTCGAACATACATTCGGAATTAAATTTAATAATTAATTCAGCACGCCGAACGGATGCTCTCAAGTTTGACCGAATGTTTGATTGTGTGGTTTTTTCGTTTCATGCATCCATAAGCCAGTGCATGTGTGTGTGTGCGTGTTCCGTACTGTAGCATGTCGTATAAATATCACCTAATTCCACAAAATCATTTCGTTCATAGTTCATGTGATACTCATCTAAGCACAGCCTTGTGTGACATACACATGAAGTAGTGAAAAGTTTTATAATGAAATCATAGCCACAATTCAGCACTTGAATCATGTCGGAATAGTACATATTTACGTTACGGTCATGTATAAAACTTTTACCCAAATTTGTGTACCACAATTTACTATTTTATGAATTAAGACGATAGAAAAGGGATAAACTCTGAGCATTTTTTGTCCAAATTCTATTTTGGAGTGAGAAAAATACCATTATCAAAGAATGAAGTATAATCAAAATATAGTAAGCAACGAAGAAGGCGAATAATTCTAATTAACTAAACATTTGTTTAGATAATATTAAATTTTTTTAGTCATAATAAATTGTGCGGATGGTTTTAACATTTTGCCATTTATTGTACTATGTTCGAACACACAGTCCATCCTACGTTGTCGCACACGGGCCGAATCGCCTCGGAGCAAGATAAATAAATCATTAAACTTTCAAATTCTCTAATGCGTGCTGACGGGTGCTCAGATGTCCGGGCCGGTTTCACTGAGTACATTTTCCCACCGGTTTTTGCGACTAGATTTGTGAAATAATCGTTGAACACACATAAGCATACTTTGGGAGCTTTTCTTTCCATGGTTGTCCCCTAATCTGTTCCGGCCGAGTGTTGCCTTTCCTTTCCTCGGATCCTCGGTTATGAATGAAGTTTGTTTTATCTTCAATGCGAAAATGGTGGCCCGATGGTAAGAGTTAATAAAAAAAATTTTGTCGTTCAATCTACCGCTGTCCTTGGTATCCCAACTTCATTTCCCATTTTGGTTCTGGAAAGCTGCTTGGAATGAGGATTTTCTGTTTTGTTTATGTGTGAATATTTATTGGAAAAAATAATAATTCCTCTTCGATTGTTTACTTGGACAACAAAATTTCATACGAAAAATATATCAATAATGTTTCAAAGTTCAAGTGACTCAAAACAATTGTTGCATATTCTCGTAGGAGTGAACGTTTCTTCCGTTCAACGAAGCGTTTCTTCCGTGCATAAGAACGTGGAGCGTTTCGCTGTGATCAAACGCTGATTCAAGGAACAGTACAGTACATCTCCTCTGCTTTATTGTTTCCTCAAGCACTCGGTGTGCGTCGAACCGTGATGGTCACAGATAGCAACGTCCACACGTACGAGACTATGTGCCGGCAGCTTCGATGGCAATGAAGCAGGCGTTCAGCCTTTCCTGGAATTTTGCTTGCGGTGTGCCGGTCAATAAGTTATCGTCACTACAGCCCTTGCCACGCACGGTGAGCGGTTGTTGCCGTGAAGACACACCGGGGAATGAAATATTAAATGGCCCGGTCGGGATCGTCTTACGACACAGGACGTCCAGTAAGTGTCCCGGATGGTGCGAAACCGTCTCCGTGCGAACGCATGCGTTTGAGGCAAAGACGTTTAGTTTTCAGATCCCTCGACGGAGCTGAGACACTGGTTCTTTGGAACGCTGCCAGCAATGACTTAATACTTTCAGGCTTGTCATTAGAGCACACATTCTCGGTACAATGAGCGGGCGATATTACAGTGTGGTCAGAGCACTCCTGCTGCTAATCTAGGCTGTGCAGAAACTAGACCCGAGTTGATGGGCATCTTGTGTGAGATAATGATTGACTTGGATTATGGAAAATGGAAAACTTCGATTGCCTCCAAAACATCCTACTGATAATCTATACGTGGTTGTATTGAAGAAAGTTTGAGAACATCGGCGAACATGTTAAACGAAACAGGCGATGGTTTACCTATTGAGCCAAAGGAAAGTATTAAATATGTAAGAAGTATTGATAGTATTCAACCATTATAAATTACTTGGTCTTCTCTGTAGTATGAAAACATTGTTTAATTTATCCTATGATTATTTGGATTCAACTCATAATTATTTTATAGTATAAATTTTTACCGAAAAAATTTCGTTTAGCTTAGAGCTGTTCTTGTTCAAATTTTTTTTTCTCTTAAAGATGTGTCGTACTTGAATATTGTATCATATTTTTCGCTTTTACATTTGTTTTTCAAAATTTAGAATACTCGTTCAAAAATTAATCCTATTTTGTTCACAAAACATGTGCCAATTTTGTGATGCAAAACCAAAATCCAAACAAGAGCTGAGTAGATTGAACTTCGGTTCATCGCATTTCATGTGCCAAATGCCTCACTCGTTTAGATTCTCCACTGCATCCAGCACAAACGCACGCGCTCGCAGACAAATTATCCCGTTGTGACCATTACGATGTTGCGGTGACCCGATCAAACCCCGAAACGCAAATCAGGTCACACGGACAGGTTTAATGATGTCAGACCTTCGGTACATTCGGCAGCATCGTCTGGTCCGGGCGAATCGATTCGCATATGTGTCACCCATAAACAACCACGGGTACATTGGTTCGAATCTACCGAACTGCTGGGTTGAGTGAATGCTTTGTGCTGGCCAATCGTAAATCCAATTATGCTAAGATCCCTATTTACATACACTCCACCCCGAACGGCACGGGCACGGGCACGGGATGTGAGCGTACATATCTCGAAGTAATTTTCCTTCTTCACTTTGAATTATGCGCCAACCGAACCGGCCTTTCTCGATCGCAGGTGGTCTCGCGTGGTAGTTTTCAAAGCAACCAGGTCGTTCGAGTTTCTTGTTTGGCAATCGCATAGAGTGCGCTGGCTTACTTCTAGCCCGGTGTTATGATAAAACCAAATTTTCTAGGATAAAACTTTCTTTTTTAAATCCATATGGATAAATTTACGAGACAGAAATACAGCAAGAGGAAAAGAGAGGAGGAAGATGAAAGGAAACACTTTTCCAGGTTTACCAGGTCAACTCGCAGCAACAATGTACGGCAAACAATGGCAGCACTGGGGCAACTCACGTGTACTTCCCACCGCCCCTTAATAAATATCGTTAATAATAACGACGCATTGCTTGGAATGCTGCGATCGTGCATATGCAGTACAACGGGACAGGCAATGATGCTGCACTTCCTAGCGACCTTCATGTTTTTGGGTTGGATGAACAGAACGGAACAAAAAACCCAATCCCACCACACATTAACGAGCAGCTCGGAAGTGCCCGTTGCACTCCGCCAGCTTCCGGTTGGTCTGTAAATATCCTCATATTGTCGTCGCGGATGCATGTGGCGCGTAGATCCCTAGCGGCCAGCACCCGTTTGCGCCGAGCATCGCCCAGCCCTGATTGCTTTGTACAAATATGTTTTTTTTTTCTCTCGCCAGCCCCTCATTGTTATACGTAGAACTAACAGCGCAGCACCCATATTCAGGTCGATGCTTGGTGGCCGTGAAAAAGAAGCTTATTATTTCACATCGTCCTAACCGTACGATGGTTGCATGTTCCTGCGCGGCGCCGGTACGGTGCTACTCGATTGCAGCGTCGTCGCTCTTAAGGCTTTCCCTTTAACCGATGTCGTTCGTGCCCTTCCATCCGATCTACGCTGCCCGTTTCATGGCTCCCGTGGCAGTCGTGCAAAAAGGGGTTCGAAGCGAAAATCAGCTCAGCACAGCATCGTTCGTTAAAGGGGTGGGGTGTTCGTATTTCCGCGTCTCCCACACACGTAGCGTGTCGGCAAACATTGTTAAGCTTCAAGTAAGGCACAAGGGGCGAGTGCGAGGGCGAGTATCCAGCCAGCGCACCGAGCACTGACAATTAACGGGGTAAATTTTATTTACCATCATCTACCTTTTCCAACCGTTGGGTTCAGCACCCATCATGAGAGCGAAAAGCAGCTTCGACTCTCGATCTTGTATGCTGCCGCTTTGGCTCGGTACGTTTGTGAGCGCGTTTAAGGGTTGGGTATTTTTTCGATGATTTTTTGTAGCTTGTTTTCTTTTGCGCTAAACTCATTTCCTACGACGTTCACGATGAGCCGTATCGGGCTCGTATATGAAAGGTGGCTTGGTTTTTCGCTAATACAGAGGCTAGGGCGAGATGAACGGTTCGCCATTAAAATGTGATTAAAGCACTTTTTATCCTTTCGCGCGTGAGCGTGTGTCGGTGATACGATTTTCAATAAGATAATTTATAGAGCTGTATAAAATTCGTCGGGTGATAATGTGTTTAAAATGCTACTTCATATATGAGAGCAAAGGATAATTTAAAGCGTTAGTCAATTATGATGTTATGTAGCTTGAAGGAAATACAAAAATTATCAACTGAGGAAAAAACATTTCTTATCATTACATATTCTTAATAGCTTTTGAGTGCAAGAATCGTGCTTATGTACGATCTTATAATATTTTTAGTTAACAGATCTAAAACAAAAAAAAATCAAATCACTCGCAATTTACAGTTTCTTACAATTGTTAGCAAGGGACCATCGTCGGTATAAAAAAAACCTTTAAAATTTTGCTTTAAATCCTATTTTTCTGTATCCATTTTATGTCATTTTATGAATATTTGTGATAACTTTTTGTTCAATTCTAATTAAACGAGTGCTTTTATATTTGCTTTACTTAGACCAAATGTACAAAAAAATAATTTGATAGTAAAATTAATTTTTTTCCGATTTTTGTTCAGAAAAGTAACACAAGTGTCGATTGTTTGTTGATACGTGTTAATCACTTTTAAATAAATGTTTCAGGCCTATTGAAGTCAGTTGGTTGATAATTAATTTTTGCGGTAGTCAAACGCTTTAAGTAGTTTACTTTGATACTACAAATTGATTTAAAATAGTAATTATGTTTGTAGCATTCCTCCACCGGGTTCGAAAAAGTTTGCAAGTGCAGTAAGCACTTGATTTCCTCATCTCGTTTCAATTAAATTGGTTGGCATGCAATGTAGCAAACGGCTGGCCCGGCTTTGACCTTAATTTGAGGTGCCTCTCGTAGCGAAAGTGCTCGCCGTGAAAGCACTCTTTTTGTGTCATGCATGTGCAGCAAATAATGGTCAATTTATCTCCGTTTTCTATGCACTTTTTCACTCTTATACGGCCGGGTTCGTTATTCCAACCGGATGCACTCGAACAACGAACTGCAACAAAATCGGGGGCACGATCGATGGCTTTTGCCATCGATAGCCCATTGAGTCCACTGAGCCTTCATCGGTTGAATAAACAATCCTAGCGTACGTTGCT
>JXXA01007991.1:0-10340 GCA_000956255.1 Anopheles punctulatus
ATATGTTGCTGAGCGTGTCAAGTATTCTAGTTGTTGGCTATTGCAAAATGATAGGTTTACTTTACTTTACGTCTCTCGATAATATCCTAGGTCTAAAGTAAACAAAACTAATCAGTGCTTCAACAGAAGAAAGTGAAGAGAAAAAAAGGATGGATTGATACAATACATCCGTACCAGCTCACAGTAAGTGAAAATTCAATCGTAAAGAAGAGGAAGAGGAGGAAGGAGAAAGAAGAATGCACATTTTAAAGGAGAAAGAACAATGTAATCAATCATAGCACATAATAGAAGGATGAGAAACATGAAATGTATCGCTTTGATAGCGTCGTATAAATGCGAGCTTACTTGAAGTGAAGAGTGAAAAGATGCGTGTCCTTTCGGAAGCAAAAAGTTAGCTCTAGCTTTCAGGGCATACTAACAAACTATTGCAAACATCGAGTATTAAGCATGACATTGAAAATGCAAAATGGATGCGAATACGATTAAAAAAACTTGGCCAATGGACAAAGTTTTCTTGGAAGGTTTAGGTTCAAACATCCACATCTACTTCTTGGCGTGCCGACCCACGTTGTCAAGCGTGACGTGCTACCGGCCTACTAGACTTGTATACATCACCACAGCTGGTTAGTCACTCCCCACAATTTGGGGGGAATTGGTCTAGATAGGATTGTGGTATCGGTCATTTCGTGCCCAGAGCGCCTCTGCGGCGTTGAAATCTTGTGTGGCCGTTTGACAGTAAACAGTAAACCCTTGGAAAATGCGTGCCCCATGACGTTAAATAGTGGCTGTTCACGAAAGCATCACGCTTGGTGAGTAAGAGTCATGAGTCAGCATAGAAGACGACACTGCTTACGGGTAGTTGCCAGACGAAAAAAAATAATTTATGTCTCCTATGAATATTCTGGAGGTTTTATATTTATTTTCTATTGTATTTAAACCTTATGTAACCTTTCTTAAAGAGTTTTTGTTTCCAATAAACACTTTTTTGTAAAAAAATATTTGTTGTTGAGAACATTTACACTACCATCCAGTCATCAAACGATGATGAAACAGTTTCTACCAACAGTTTCTGATGAAACAGTTTCTTGGTAGTGGGTAGAAACTCATCCTCAAAGTTATTTTCAGTAAACTGACAATGCTAAACCATGAACATCTTTTTTTTCGTGCCAGTTGCTTACTATCCGTACATAGGAAACTAGCAAGCTTACATCTAAACTGGGATTTGCTAATTGCTAGACTAGCAAAGGAAAAAATGATCATCATAGAGCATAACAGAAAAACTAACTTTCTAAACTTTCGAATATAAAGCATAGAAATGAAAGTGTGAAAATAAAAAAAAACTGATTAAGTAGGATGTATCTATTCGATTTCTATTCTAAACGATACAAACAAGAGAACATTCCCATTTTTAGCTCTTTGCAAAGATACAACCTTTAAAAGATTCATTAGAAGCTAAAGGACATAAGAATCCTCATATGTATCGCATGTATTCAGATAGTAGTTTTATAGAACTTAGAACACAATAATATGGTTTTAACCGTTGATTAGCCTTTCCTCTGCTGTTATCAACATTTTAAATGGTTCGACAGTTTTCATATCGCCCGGAAGCACTTCCGAAACGAGCCATGCTTAGCGATGAACACACTTTGGTTTGCTCATACTACATGGAATGTATGATTATGTACATCAATTTTTGTCCATGGCTGTAGTTTTCAGACTATTTTTGGACTCATACGATTTGCACAGTTTTTATTGATACGAAAAAAAATTCACGATACCCACGATACTTCACGATAATGAATAAAACATTGAGCATGGGAATAACGTACACGAAAGCACTGAAAAAAAAAACATAATAATTTTATACCAAAGACTTTAACAGTAAAAAGATTACCATCATCCGGTTACCATGACCGTAAATTAAGCCGGATTGGATTTGGTTATGAAATTTGTGGCTGTTTTTTAACAAACGAAGTTTCACAGCGTCCTGCAATACAAAGTAATGCAAAAAACAGGCAATTTCATATTCAACTCGTATGAAATCTCGCTATAACTGATTGATGATTACAGTTGTAATAGTAGCAATAGTGACCATTTTTTCTATCTCCCAGTTAAATTTTCTAATTAAATGAGAAAATGAGGCATAAAATTGGTGGTTTAAAGCCCTTTCAGTTCCATCGATACGTAGTTGTGTTTGAAAGGGCATTGTGGAGTGCCAATGAACTATGTACCAAGAGAAGAGTGTACAGTTAGGACACCGCAGGTGTCAGTCGTTATCGAAAGGTATCATTAAGAAAGGTTCGTGTGGTTAACCATTATCCAGACTATGCTGTCTATGGCGATGTAAAACGTGCTTCGTGGAAGAAGGTGCCTATCGATAATTAATTTATTGCATTTCATGCATTCTTCAGACCTTCAAATTTCACTTCACTGTAATTATCAATAAATTTGCGCACATACTTTAACACCATCGACGATTCGTATGGAAAATCGAAATTCGAAGAATTGCTGCTGGCAGAAATTTCACACTGATGCAGTTGCTCAGCGCGTAAACAGGTTTTGTTGGTAAGTTACAACAGTTCAACTATACTAGAGCACGGTAGTTGTCATGGCAACTGAAAAAGGCCAAACATGATACGGTCAAGTGCAGCGTTGAAAATAATACATTTTCCTACCGAGAAATGTGGGAATCCTGCTCCACTTGGCGGTTCTTTGCGTTCCGTTACATTGTAAATTGCACAATGCTGCTCGCACACGCGAAAACGATAGCTTACCTAACGTACCGATCTCCCAGAGGACAATGCCAAATGCCCATACGTCACTCTTGTTAGAGTACAGATTATCACGCATTGCCTCAACCGAAAGCCACCGCAGCGGGACCTGCGAATGGGTAGAAAAAGAGAAAGAGAAAAAAACAACCGGAAACTTAGCAATAATATCCGACGCTGCGATAAAGAGATAGTGGTGGAAAAAGTGAAAATCGGAAGACTATAAAACCGGCTACCGCCGATGGCTGACAGATGGCTGTCGGTGGCGATTGATTACGTCACGCCAATCAAAGCGGATATGTCGCGTGTGACGTACCTTCTTGTTTCTAGTGTTGACGTAGATGCCGGTGCGCGATAAACCGAAATCCGATATTTTCAACGTTTTGCGTTCATCGATGAGTATGTTGCGGGCGGCTAAATCGCTGCAATGTGGATGAAACCAACAGCGTGAATGAAAAAAAAACCCTTCAATTTCACCGTTTCGTTGACGACGAGATAAACGGTAAAGCAGATTTCGTGGGAAAATGTTATGAACGTTCGTTAACTCTTCGTTTGTTCGAGCTGATACATTTTTCACCTACCGATGGGTGATTTGAAGTTCCTCCAAATGCTCCATGCCGAACGCAATTTGTTTCGCGAAGTTATGCAATTCCTTGTGATCAAGCACGTATTCCAGCGAACAGGTACCTAGCGCTGAGGCATTATCTTCATCGCCCATCGTGCCACTGAGCATGGTGTAGGTGGCTGCGGAATGAGCGGAAACAAATTGGTGTTTTTTTGTTGTTGTTTTTGATACGTTGATGATACGCTGATTATTAATATGACGGGGCAGAACGAGGATGTTCGAAACTATACGGAACCATCCAATAAGGATAGTTTCGACTGGAATGGAAATAATACTCCGTTCTACGAAGTGATAAGTATCAAACAAAGTTATTTGATGCAAGAGGGTGATACAAATTGATGTATAAATTACATTTTAATAGTAGATGTTTAAGCTCGGTAGATGTCTAAGCTTGAAGGTGCATTGAGACAGCTTTGCAAACGAGTGAAGCGAAAACGAGCAAACACAAAACTTACTTTCCGTTACCGAGGGTCGCGTGGTGTTGTCCGTTTGCGTAATGTACGATGCGTCCGACGTGGAGCTCCTGTAATGGAGGTAATTTGAGGCGATTGGGCAAGTAGGTGGAGAGTTTGTTTGCAAAAAAAAAGAAAAACCACCGCAGCAGTAGCGACAACGGTTTCGTACTTACGACGTGTGTAACAGGTCCAGGTACTTAACCATCGGACCGAAAATATTGTTTCCTGGAACGGTGTTTTGGGCCGAGTTGGTATTCTCCATCTGTGCGCCTATCTCCAGCTGATGGGCCTTCGCTATGTGTTTGGCTCGAATCTTGCGCAGGTATTCCAGCTGCAGTGTGCGAAAGCGAAGCGGATCGAGAAAGGGTTCGTGCTGAACGATTACGGTTTATTAAAATTGAGTCGGCATACCGTACCAGATCACCGCAGCCAACGTACTCCATTATCATAGTGAGCGGTTCTTTGATGGTGCAGCAACCCAGCAGCGCAACAATATTGGGATGCTTTCCGACCTTTTTCATCATCGTGATTTCATCCAGAAACTCATCAAACTCATCGCTAGATGAGCATTCTATGCGCAGGAAACGGAAAAGTAAAAGAAGAACGGAGCTTTAATGTTATGCAGCACGTGGCTCCCCTCAATTCAATGAATGATACAGCGAGGTAATGAATGAGCTAATGTCCAACATGCTAATGAAATGCTTCGAAGCAAAATGTGTTTAAAAATAACAAAATTAATCGTGCAGTTTAGCCCACAAATCAAACCCATAGAAATATTTCAGAATGGCATAAAGGAAACCATAGGGCAACTAATTCGGTCGGCAATCTTGCAACGGCAACGTGAATCATTACCTTACTCGTTTGCCAGTAACGGTACTTACTTTTAAGCTGCTTTATTGCTACTATTTTCGGTCCACTAAATCCCGGTAGCTTCACAGCGCTTGCCATGAACACGCGCCCGAAAGCGCCTTTACCGATTTCACGTCCGATGCGGAGACAGGAATGTGGAACCTCTAAATAATCGGCATCCCCGCGTGCACGTGCATTCTGCGAGATGTAGTGAGAGAAAAATTTAATTAAACTCACTGTATAGTTCGAGATGCCCCATCGAATGTCGAACAAAGTTTTTAATATTATTCAACACGCAAAGTTTGATAGCGACCCTTTCAATGTACGATGTAAGGTGAGCGGCTTCCCTTCACATACCATCGAGATGAAATGAAATATTTGCTACCGGTTCCATGGGAATATATTAAACAATCATTGTATGATACAAAGGGGTGGCGTGTCAAAAACACATATTAATTTTGAAATTGAAAAAAAAATCTACAAACGTGAGTCACGAAAATCGCGAAAAGTTTCACTTCAAAAATACTACTGCTTCACTTGCAATCTCTCCGACCATGGCATTTTCCTTGCTTCGATTGCATATGATAATTCAGCAATATATAATTAATTATGTCATATTCAGTACTTTGAACCTCTAACACTAGGTTCTTTCAACTTTCGTTGAACGTTAGCAACTTTCGAGCGTCGCAACAACAATCACAACGCCAAAAAAAAAACATACTAAACCAACATGTGGTCGGGTTACTCACCAGAATTTCCATATCTATATACAATCTGTTTTCTTCCATCGCTACTTGCGGATGATGATCCGCACTGTGAACGAAACGAATGCAAATTTGTGATGACGCCTTCATTCTTGCAATTTTCAAGCATAAATTTTCCCACCTAGATCGCACATAAACGCCTCGCCAATTGTTCGCCTTCCATCGAAGTTTCGTCCTATGTTTGTAATATACAAACGAAGCAGCTACACCGATCCCAACAGCTATTGCGAATAAGATAATTACAACTAAAACCTTTAATGATAAGGTAAAATTAAATTGTCAGTAAAAACATCAGCACATCCTATTTACAATCTTACCACATTGGATCTAGAAGGATAGTTTATCACTGTAAAAAATAAATGCAAAATGTTCGTTTACGATATCAAGTAATAGACATGATTATCTTTGATCTCAAGGCTACCAGTTCGACTACAGGTTGGTTCATTGAGTCTTTAAGGTTTTTTGTTCACCCGCAGGAACTAGATTTTTGTCAATCTTTACCTATCAATGTTTTCTTTGCAGGGAACTCCTCAAAGACTGTTTTTTTTACCCTGAAAAAACAAACATTCAAGGTGCACTTGCATCACGAACCACGCAGTAGTCTACCGGAACCCTTGTTTGTACAATTAATTGGCGTGAAACTTACGTTTAATCGAAGGCATACTTCGTTCACAATTATTGCTGCTATCAAGAAATACCATCGTCAGCAGCAGACCAGAGCTGTCTTTTGGTGCTAACTCATCCACATAGAACGTATTGGTGTCGGTAAGCGTGGGATTCACCGTGTCGGTGCAAAGCAGTGCACCAGTTAACGCCGAACGGATCCTTCGAATCGGATTCGAATGCAATGAGATAATAGAATAGTTGGAGACAATGTGTGACCTTCTTTTGATAGTGAACACACTTACGCTAGCTGCAACACGATAGTGCCAGTCGAAAGTAACGGTTGCCACGCAACCGCCTTCAAAGGCTTCCATGTCACTACGACTCTAGAGGCCTCATGATGTGCTACAAACAGGAAATCAGGAAGGTTGTTTAAGCGTTCACATTCGCAGACGGTACCGCTGGTACATGTGGCTACATGAAAAAAAACAAACGAGTGTAAGATTTTCAATGAAATTAGCACATTAACCATCACGAACATCAGCACCGGGCTTCAATACGTAAATGTTTATCCAACATGAATTATGTATGTTTAGATTATCTCAACTTATGTCAGCTTTATTATGTTCAGTTCAAGTAACGATGCTTTCAAGAGATCATGTGTCAATAAAAGTAGCAGCAAATCGCTGGCAAACGTCAGATCATTGATCATAGTTATGTTTTGTTAACACTTGAAAACTTGTCTTAACTTACTGAAACTTACGTAAACTTGTTTAAAAATCCTTTAATGCTATTACGATTATTTTATTGAAGCATTTGGAAATTTGTTAACATTTCAGTAACTTGTCGATTTAAAAATAAGCAACTATTAATAGCGCGACAGATGCGCTGAACTTCGTGGTAAAAAATAATGTTAGTTCTTTGTACGTTTTGTACAAAGTACTGGGCGCCTCCATACATTATCGGTAAAATTGTGATTCTTCGGACAACTGGGCTAGTTCAGGCGAATTATATTCAAATTTCCTGGACTTAGTTAAGCACAGTGCAATCCGCAACGAGGCTACCGACTAAATGGAACTAAAGCTTTTATAAATGCAAATAATAACGATAGCTTACCTTTCGATTTCCCGCTTGGGCTCGGTTGCTAGAACAGAGCACAATAACAAAAATGCATAGATTCATTATTAGGAAATGTTAATGAAAATCATAAAAAACAACATACCCGTTGATGAGGTTCCGATAGTGTCACTTTGTTTGAAGGAAAATTGATAAATAAAATATACCAAAATGTTAGTAACAAAAAATAGCGATACTGTGTTCGTGTTTCGGTATATTTACCCCGTATTGGGCCAGCAGCACGCTCACAGCCACGCGAATCTAATACTTTCAGTTGAACAACAAACACATATTTGTTTCCGGCGAAATGATCGATATCGAAGCTATGCGTGCCAGAGGCTAGTGGAAGAGTTAGCTCAACCACGCTGGAATGCTGGCCACCCCATCCCAGATCGTTGTTCGTACCACGCCGTACGCTTGGTAAAATGAAAGTAGAAACGAAAACATACGTATTGTAATGTAATGCATCCATAACTGCAGCTTGAGGCGCTATATTATACCCGATAGATATGGTTTTAGGTGTAACATTCTCAGGTAGCTCCGATGCGTTGAACGTGCCCAGTGTCCAGGTGACGATGAGCTTGTTTGTGGCTCTGTCGATAATCGCAGATGCGTTGACGAGCGCGGGCAGATGCTCCGTGTAGTGGCATGAGCAGAGACCTTCGACACAATCCGGTACTTCGACTAAACCCACGATGCTTAGGGGAACGTTTAGTGCTTCCACCTTAATTGAATATGTGCAGTGATGTTGGATGGGGCATGAGTGCTTAAACACGCCACCTTCGTCAGACGGCGTTGTAATATTGTTGGTTTCCTGTGAAAATACGAGCGCTTTAACACATGTAACTGCAGTGTAACGATGACGAATGATAATTTTAATTTTTTAATTGCTTCAAGCCGTCAATTGCCGTCAACACTTAGATGAATCATTGGAATTAACGATAGTGACAAAAAATTTAAAGTGATACAATTTCAAACACTTGCTGATTTTGAGTCATCATAATCAAAGATGGGAGTAAATTTCGTTATAGAAAGGGCTGAGAGAGCTGATGCGTTTAAGAGTATTTTAAAAGGAATTTCTATTTTCGAAATTCAACACACCCTGTTGAATCCTTTGGACACTGTCGCTAGGTCTGATAATTTTGAAGAAATGTACCACTAGTTGGTACTACTAATACTTGTGTTAGCCATTTTTATGTTCCTTACTGTATTCACTTCGATACAAACCCGTTACCAGGTGTATTAAAATGGCGTGCTGCTATTTCAGCTCAAATTTCATTCTGCAGCCGTTGAACATGATAGCTGCTATTGTTTTCATATTCATCGGCAGCGGATTGCGATTCGTTGGTAGTTGAACGTCATTTTATGACAGCTGACAACGGGTGTAATTGTTTAACTATGTGCACAAATAATAATATTGAATATTGTGATGCAGTTGGTAACAGAAACCGTTGATATTATTTTATGTTAATACGCAACAGAATAATATCTCCTAAGTGAATGATTACAACACTCAGAGATTACATGGTTCTTATTATACCGTGCATACCGATTCTCTTGAAATCATGAATAAATGTCAGAATGGATTGGAAATTCGGAGCGAACTTTAAATGAACTATGATTTACAAATGAACATGCCCGTTGAATAAACAGCTGCAATTAAGTAGTTTAATTTCGCGATTCAACAGATTCTAACAATATATGATGACGCTGTTGTGATTATTATTTATAAACGTTTCAATTTTATCAACTTTTGTAGTTAACTGAAGCTATCTAGTAAAACATTACGTTTATACCGGTGTGGCAAGGATTGTTTGTTTCAACATTTTTTGCAGCCGCTTTGGGTGTTGGCTGGTTTCCGAAATACTTTCTCAACAATCGACCATTTCACTGGGTTCTGGTTGCAAATGAAACAAAAATTGGATTCGCTTACCGCACCGAAAACGATGGGTGCACATTTTATGTGCTTCTGGTTTTGAAATGGACTCTCTTTAAGCGTGCATTTTTCCGAGTCCACATGGGTTATGGTGACTGCGTAATTCGTGTCGTCCGGCAAGGATGAGTTCCACCAGATGTGAAGTTTGACATGCTGATCGCTGCGAACCGGTGTGACCATTAGTCCTAGTGACGGTGGGCGAATGTGCGTGACATAATGGGACAAAATATTTTCGGTTCCGACTAGCATTCGACTAGCATACTGTAGGCGTACTTACCGTAAAGCTCGTCTGCGCCACAAACCTGGAACCGAAACTGGAGTTACTGTTTTTCGCTTCATGAACGATTGCTTCACACGATGCCTTACCTTTCCAGCAATCAGCACCACGGTGTAGACCATCAGGAGAAGGTTGACGCCTTTGCGAGTAGCCTCCATTAAAAAAACGTCATTTTAAATTGATAAGGCAACTGGCATCGTGCGCTACTGCTCTAGGTGTGTTTCGAAAGAGTTGTGTCAACCGAATAATTTACGCCTGTTAACCGAACAGGCATTTTAGGTACCGCTGTCGTAAGAATGCGCATTAATTGCGCATTTTATTTTCTTTTGTTCGGGCAGCTTTATTATGCTGACGTATAAAAACAGACAAGTGAAGTGTTTTGTTTTTTCAGAAGAAAAAATGTGCTGGAATGTAGAAAGAAGATCGCGAAAATAACAGCTTTTACAATTTTTTTTTACTTTTATTTTATACGAATCAAATAACACACTTTTCTGTGTTCCTTTTATTTTTTCTTGCCGAAAAGAGCTACCCACCCCATTATGGGTAGACTTCAACACGGGCGATATTAAATCAAAAGTGATTAACAGAAATCCATTTAGCACCGTTTAATTCTACTAATTGTGTGTGCTTGCAAGTTGGCATCATCTAAACCGGGACAGAAATGGAGACAACGTTTGGCCATCCATTCGTTACACCCAACATGCCCACCAGCGCTGTACCGTATACCCCAGCAAATACGACAAAGCCAACGGCAACGGACTAATTTGATTGCTTTGTGGCATTTTCAACGATCTGCGTACGATAAAAGAAAACAAATGTTTTCCATGTGTGTGGGCAAATATTTCATTAAACTTAATGAAATTTACGGCGGATGATCCAACCCATAGAGCAAACCGATGTCAACAAACAAACGTGACCGTAAAAAAAATACGGCTTCAAACCGGAGT
>JXXA01007992.1:0-16999 GCA_000956255.1 Anopheles punctulatus
GGTGTGTGTACTCTCTACTACTACTTGGCGTAATTTTTCCACCCATCCCATCGCGACCCCATCGCGTTCTGTGCACGGTTCAAGCTTTGCCGGCGTTTGCCGGTACTGCAGAGATCGGTGATGTCCGAACCGACTGATGTCCCCTGTGGAATTGGTTTGGAATGTGAACGCGTTTGAATGAAGCGCCAGGTTTTTTTTTTGATAATTACGCCAAAAACTAAAAGCTTCCCATGTGTACTTATGGTGCATTCAGTGCACCGATTCTTATTGTTTAGAAAAGGCCGTCCTATTTGGTTGATAGTAAAGTTGAACTGTGCGCTAAAAATGCTGAAATTGAAGTCTGAAAATTATCCGCTCAACGAAACCGTTCCGCCAATGATGGTTGAAATATTTTCCAGTAGTACTACATTATTTACAACTAATATTTCCATTAAACTATCCCTGAGATGGGAACTTTGGACAATAACTCCACACAACCCAATGCTGGACTTGCCGTTAAGGACGGCTCCATCGACTTAAGAAACGTAGAAGACCTAAACGGCTAAGATGACTAGATTTCAAGTATAGAAAACATTAAAAATGAAGGATTGTTAGCAAAAAAGCGTTAATAGTAAAAACAAGCTCTTTTATGTTTGATTATGGAAGAGCATCGAGAACAGTCGAACATCGCACGAACTTCCCAGTATTCGTAAATAATATTGAATAATGTTGTAACCTATCAATCATGCGTGTAATTAGGGCCCCCGAATCCCGAATCGGGGGTGTTGTCAGGATTTCTGTGGAAAGCACTACAGGGCAGTAAAAGTTATTTTCACTTTTCAGCACCGCATTTATTCTACCGAAATGTTTTCGAACACTCGGATTCGGAAACATCGGAACATAACATCCACTCTCTCTCTCTCTCTCTGTCAAGAGACGGATACACGGCAATCCGTAACGCACGGTGTGACCAGCACCAGCACATAGTGTTATCCTTTTCTACCTCCGCTTCAACCTTTCCTCTTCGCCAGGATCAACCCTACGTGGCGTGCGGTGTGGAAAGGGATCGGGGGAACATAGTGGGGTGGTGTTATTTATCAATGAATACGTACGGATCCTCGCTCGGAACGCTTGTTATCTCTGTCTCTCGTCTTGTGCGTCCCGTTCGGTTATTGCAAACCCGGCCGGCCTCCAAACGCCCGCTCGCTGTCAGTGTGCTAGTGACAGGAAATTGTGTATTTTAGAATCGCTTCCTTTTTGCAGATTCCCCTCCCACCCCACCCTCTGCCCTTGCGGCATAGAGCTGAACGAGGCCGGTACACAAATCGCGGCGTCGTAGGCGTTTATGTACCCTGCCACCACTTCACTCTGGCTCGAAATAGCATCAATCGCACCTCGAACCAGGGATTCAGCCGGTTGGAAGTGGCTAGCAATTCCCCGACGGAGCCTCCAGCTTCGCACGGAAATGTCAAGGTTTTTGTATCCCAATCCTACGCGAAATTTCCCATGATCCCGGATGAGTACACGAATATGAAAAGGATAATAGATTTACGCTCGAATTGGTGGTGATAGAAATATCGGAAACGAAACCCAAGTAAAGCAACATTCCAATTCATTAGCGCCTTCTAGATTGATATCGAGCAGAGCACACTTTAACCGGAAATTAGATTCAAATGAAGAGAGATAAAGGCAGGAAAAGAGTCGAGAGAGGGAGAGAGAAAGAGAGCGCGTAATCAAAAGAGAGAGAGAGAGAGAGAGAGAGAGAGAGAGAGAGAGAGAGCCCGCTAAATGCTCACTGTGAGGGCGAAACTCATTCAACCGTCGCACAAATAGTGTCCTTGATCTTCAAAAACAGAATGCACGCGCTTGTGTACGTCTCTACGGCATCCTGAAACCGTCGTCGTGAAAAAAAGGCACAAAAGTCTGCTGAAACGAAGCAGCAGTATGTTTTCGGTTCTACCGGAACGGAACGAACGCCACGGCAGCTATCTCTTTCCCGCCACGCGAATATCCTTGCTCGCTCTCTCCGTACGCTGTGAGACGTTCTCTTGATATATGCGTGTGTGTGCAGTGTGTGCACTACTTGGATGAATTGGGTACTGCTCCATTATGAATTGCAAAGGATGAAAAGCCTTTTTTTTTAAAAAAAAAAACCTTAAATGAGGCTTGTTTTTTCAATCCTCGTTAGGCTCCATTTTCCGACCCTTCCCAACTCCGTACGAGCTATATTGTGATAACGGGAATGCAATAATTTACTAACACATCCACACCGCAGGCGTCATGTAGTAAAAGTGAACCCCACACCGTGCTGTTGCTAATCGATTCCAGGATTTCATTTCCTGTGCTTCGCGTTGCATGCGCGCACGCTATCGCGCTTGTATGTGCCCTCCCCAACCCTCGCTCCCTCCCACCCACCGGGCGGTAGTAACTGGATCTGGCCGGATGCGTGGATGCACACCACCACTACCGACCGACGGATTACCGGCGGGGGACGTCTATACACACACGCTTGCATACCATTAGCACAGTTATCCTTGAAAGTCCTGCAAGTGGGAGCGCGGAGGAGCGGCGCTGGCAGGCCCGGTGCGTTTGCCGGCTCGAAAATCGCATGTGCACGAACGCGGCTATATAAATCATCTTCCGGCTCGTGTGGTACTTCCCACACGGGCGATGCGAACCGCTTAATGGGGCTGGTGCGTGAATGTTGTTAAACCTTATTTTTAGAATCATTAACATTCAATGTTTAATGCAGTGGGGTTTTCCTTTTTGTATTAGCGAGTACAATGGAAACAAAGTCCTTTGGAAAGGTTCTTAACCGATTGCCTGCCAAACGCAGGGCTACACGTCATGACATAAAATTTTTAATTTGAATACAATTTTTATTTTAATATGTATTTTATCAACAATGAAATAAAATTAAAATGATTGTATTTGCTAATGATTTACGAAGCAAAAATTCGCAAATAATGCTTTATTTTAATGGCAAAAATGTGTGTGTTTTAGTATTTTTGCCGCAACTTCGGATTGTAGAGTAGAATTATAAGAAAGCACCCACTTATACCATACCGACCTGTCTGTTTTTTTGCAGGAAAAATTCTCAACGAAGGCTGCATACGGCGTACGGCATCGTTGGACGCGCTCTACCTACGCCCCGTGCCGGCCTGGAGCCTCGTCACACCGACCCTGCTGCAGCTTGACAAGGCCACCCAGACGGAGGAATCGTTCCTCGAGCGTACGCGCGCCGGCACGATGCTCTCCGCAACACCGCAGGCAACCGAGCCGACGGGACCGTCCCCGTCATCCACGTCGTCGTCACCGGTTATTACCCGGACCGACGCCACGACCCCGACTGATCTGAAGATGGAGAAAGTGATACGACAAAGACTGCAGCGTACGCATCGCGGCGAACACTCCGTCAGCTCCCAGACGCTTAGCCCAAACCATGGTAAGCATGCGTACGCGTTGGTTGTGGAAACGAACGGTCCGGTTATTGATGCATTTCCCCGTTCCGCAGCAAAAGCAAGCCCAGTGTCGATACCAACACGTACCTGTCCGCCCGTGCACATACGGCCGATGCGCAACTCCGTCGAGGGTCTCAACCAGGAGATTGAAAAGCTGGTCCTGTACCCGGGCCAGCAGCATAGCTGCCGGGCTGAGCTGGAGATGGTATGTAAACGTTTCATCCGTCCATCGTCCGACAGTGTTTACGTGTGATGAATGATCTATAAAGCTAATAACAGCTTTTCACAGTATTACTCGGGTCAATTTTGATTGTTTTTTAGTTGTCATATTTTTTGTATAGTTTTTTTTACATGAATACTTTATTTACTTAATTTTAAAATTAAATTTTACATTTTAATAATTAAAAAATATTTATTTATAGCTATTTAGTTTAGGCAGGCAAACCCTGCAAATATAGCTAGCTACTTGGATTTCTATATCTATGTCTATGTGTTTTTTTTAAATGATAAAAATACTGAAAAGTCAAATTACGCGACTATTTTGGGAAAGGCGCAACATAAATTTCTTTTATTAAAGTAATAAGTTGGAAAAGGAATTCTGATAAATTCTAATATGTATTTGTTTACTTTCAGTATTCCCGTGGCACACCGGAAGGGCATCGGGCACCGCTGGCGGATCTGTTTCACGGTGCCGGTGCCGTTTCGCTCGTCGGCGGCGGAGGTGACACGCGGTCCGTGAACACGCAGACACCGCTCGGCGACACACTGTCGTCGGACGACGGTAGCCAGAGCACCTCACCGGACGAGGGTGCCGTCACGACGAGCGCCTCGCCTAGGATCAACAAATTCCTGGCCCGTGAACCACCGGATGGTTGTGAAAAGGTGTGCATATATGCGTTAGTTGTTTGCTTACATCGAAACGTCCCGCATCAACTGTTCCCTTTTGTTTCCCTAGGTTAATTTAAAACTCACTGAAGCCGATACGAGTACAAACACGGCCTGCTTCAAACCGTGCACTACCGCATTCCAGCTGAAGCCATCCCTGGGATCCGCCTTCCAGCCACTGCAACCGTTGCCGACGCTTAAAACGACGCCGGAAGACGAACGGGACGATGTCGAGGATGACGATGATGGTGGTGAAGCTGCTGGTGCTGCTGCTGTGACCAGCACCACTTCCGCTACGGAGTAAAACGCTGATTGAAAAGCTTCCCTACGCTCACTGGCGAGCAAAAAAAAGGTCGCATTTATGGTGTATTTTTTCTACCGATGGAATTATCATTTCCTTGAACACCTTGAACACCACCTTGAACAGCGATATCGTTTCAGCGATCGTTTGATGAATGTTTGAACTTGAATTATGAGTTGAAGAAATCTTAAAGAAAGGCACCGAATTTCGTTTCGTTAAATCATTCTTACTCGCACTGTCGAGTGATACGTTATCAGGAGAAGGAAAACCGTTTTCTGTTCCATTTGACCTGAACGCATTTTCTAGACATTTAAAACCATCTCATAATTTTTACCCAACAAGTAACACACGCTGCATACACGCAGCCCGGATGAGAATGATAGCTTTTCGTAGTGTAGCCAGTCGGGAGCGGGAGGAAATCCGATGGCCAAGACGACTGACAGGAATGTGAATGTGAATAATATACAAACAACATTTTGTATGCCATTTTTTGAGACAAAACACACACACACCCCATACGATACGATACAAAACAGAGAGGAAAAGTATTTCTTTACTGCACCACCAACCCCCCCTCCATGCCGGTATCGGAAAGTGAAGAGGTGGAAAGGCAACGAGAATGCCCGTTTGGGGAGACACCGATACCGGCAAATCACTATATAACAATAATCATCGTCAATCTCGGGAAGATTCTCTTCTCACGTCAATAAGCGAACCCTGCAAATTCAGCATGCAGGCTACAGCAACAACACACCTCATCACACTCTCATCGCCCTCTGTACGTAGCATTTTTTGGAAGGCATTTTTTACTATCAAAACGCTACGTGACTGCGTGAACGGGAGTGTGTCTGTGTGGGTGTGTGCGTGGAAGTGTGTACTAATGCAAACAATGCAACAATAATTAACCAAATCCTATATACACGCAGCAACAGCAAGCATACAGTACAGAAGCAAAACCGAGAACACAATTTAGTATAGCAACATTAGCAACAACAAATATCAAAATAGGGCACACCGATGTTTTTTTTTTTCATTTGTTCTTGAAAGGCAAATAGGTGGATTTTATTTTATTTAATGGCTGCAGCGATTATTTTATCCTTTCCGTACAAGTTGGCTAAGCGTACCATCTGAACGATGAAAAGTCTGCTACAATTTAGTTATGAGGCTCTCGTCGATGCAGCAGCTCGTCGATTACACCGTACTTGTTTGTTTTAATCTGCCATAAGAAGATACGTACATGGTTTAGAAGAGATTTATGTGACGTGTTTTTTTTTATTTCCTTATCATTTAGTTTCATTTTACCAAGCTTATGCATAGTTGTGAAGATATTGTTTTTTAATCTCTCTTCTCCTAAGTTCAGCTTCAGTTAAAATAAACATTGCGTACGCTTTTTCTAACTTCAGTTTCGTCACCGAACCGCCATCTCGAAACCGACAGGAAGCTAACAGTAACAATAATAAAATGAAACCAAACTCACAATAGTAAAACCTAACTATATAGAACGAGTAAGAGCGATCGTGAAAACGGAAAAAGCAGCAAAAGGCAAAACAATCGATGCAATAGAGATGATAAAGCACACACACACACACACAAAACGGAGAATCAAAAGCCTGACCGTTGTCAGTGGCAAAATCTTGCTTGAACAAAGCTGCACCACACACGCGAATGTTGCAAGCGAACTGTACGTATATTTTCTCTGTGTGCAATCATTTTTAAACCTATGTGGCACCAAAGTCATACATTGAGCAAATTGGCATTGCTTGGATGCGGACCAGTGGCGAGGCGAAGAGATTGCAGGAAGATGACGAAGAATATCGATCAAATCGATCAGTGCATTGATAAAAAGGGATGAAAAGCAACGAGAGGAGGACAGGGAAAACCGAGCGAAAGCCGAGCTCACACGAAAACCATTCCAGGCTGGTGAGGAAAAGAACGACCTGTTATCACGATATTATTCCAATTTGCGTTTCATTTTACGTTTTTATTCGTTACTTGGTAAACCATTGTTTTCTGTATTGAGTAAGTGAGAGAAAAACAAGAGAGCGAGAGAGATAGAGAGATAAACCAACCACCACTCCCCGAGACAACCTACTACTCCCAAATGAACGATGTACAAATCAATTCATCTTAAGGATTTATAATTAGGCGAGCACACGGATGCGAATCCAAATGCGCCGCTGCGCCCCATTCCCGTCGTTGTGCGTTTTCATTTCGTTTTTACTAGTGAAGTAAGGAGATATTTTGTCATTTCAACACTTGTAAGGGCTCACCTTTAAAGTTTTTTTTTTCGTATAATCTGTTACAACTCATTCGTGCAGTTTTTTTAGGCATGTATTTGTTAGTACTTTTGTTTTAGTTTATGCGATTTTTTCTTTATTTCATCCTTTCATTAAAGCGATATTTTAACAAACGATTTTGTGTGTTTTTTTGTGTTCTATTTTTTTTTGTCATGTTTGGTTTTAAAATTTGAATTTTTATTAGTTTAACCTTTTTCATGTGTTCTTTTTTCTTCCACGATGACTTTAAAAAGCTATTTTTCTACCTTACACTGAGCTTATCGATTTAGAGAAAACACATCAGCATAAGCAGAGTTTCGTTGAGGAAGAAATAGCATTATAAACGCCTGTTGATGATGATGTCTTTCGTGTGTATGATATGATGAAATGTTAAAACAAAAAATTAGAGCTTCTGCGTGTTGGGTTTGGGCATTACGAACGTTTCCTCTCCGCACCACGGTAGGCATCGTTAGGCGTCGTTTGCGCATGAAGAACGGGTTCATTCGAGCTCCCGTTTGGGGTACCCCTTTCGAACGTACCACGCGCACCGTAGCGCTAACCTAGAAACTATCTCTAGAAGATCGATTTTATTCCACTACTTTTTAATCGTCAAACGCTGTTCATGTTCACTCGGCACCTTTTTACGGGAGATCCGTTACGGTGCGAACACAAAAAACAATTCCCCCTCTTCCCTCCCTTTCCCGTAAAACGATGGCCGGAATGCATGCACGGCAATGCAAAATTATAAGGCAAAGAAACACAAAACCTAATGGACTGATTTAAAACGTTATGTTCGTTACGAACGTCTGGCAAGTAAAATAAAACATTAAGCAAGTTACGGATTAAAAACAAAAAACAAACAAGGAGCAAACGTTAAACAAAAAAGAAGAGAGAGAAAAAACAACAAAAACCATACCGGAATTATTTAGCATAGGTTACGAACGCGCGTAAATTATAAGCGATAAATGAAAGAAAATATATTTATTACATATATTTTTGTTAGGAAACCAAAATATATCTAATTGGCAAAACAAATTGAATTATGAAACAAAACACACAAATGTTATGTACATCCTGAACCTAGCCTGTAAGCGTAAATTCACGAGTAGTAACAAATGCGGAAAAGTGTAGTTCTCCGATTGAACGATCCCCTCCCCGTTTAGGCAGCGTGTGTAGGCATCAGTCCGTTTCCTTCCCCGTTTCTGGACCGTGGTTTGTTCGAGATGCTATCTAGGTTCTTCGTACGTTGCGATGTCGACTGATCCGTGAAGCATGTTGCCACATGAACAAGAATAAACAGGCCATTCTTCTGGGTTCCGTTTTAGTCTGTGTCTCGATGTTCTGTCGAAAGCGAAGTGAATGTTATGCTAATGAGAGCAAGAAGATCACCCTAAAGTGCACATACGATTCGTGAAAATTGCACAAAGAGTTATGCAAAATCACCAAGCGGAAAAGAAAGAATCACTGGTATCAAGTACGTACGACGAGGAAATATATTTTGAATATACAATAAGTACGCCTATGGCGTAGGGAAAATAAAAGCGCACAATGAAAAATTATAGATAAAAAAAATACAACATGGCGGCCAAAATCTAAGGCTGCCGGTAAAGAGATTGACACTCGACTTTGGAAGGTTAGGTAAAATCAGTTGCGACATGGTAGTAACATATTGTCACGACTAAGCGAAGACACACACTCACGCACACATACATACACACTGACGTACACACTGACACGGAAAACATGTGCCTCGCCTTTGGCTATTTTGTAAAAAGAAAGTTAAAACAACACAAACACGCGCACTCAGAGAAACCCTGAAAGCGGTAGTAAACCGCGTCAGTACACCGAACAATTAAGTGCGCCATCTTTCGGCAACCGTCACGAACTAATCTCAGACAAACACAGCTATACACAGACCCCCCAGTGAGGAGAACAAGAGAATGATACTTTCGAAAGTAAGCAGTAGTGCGATTATGAAATTTTGCTCAGTGTAAAAAAAAAACATTCCAACGTACGTAGGTGAATTTAATAACAAAATAGTAACAAGAGAAACAAACAAACAAAAAACTATTTCGGCAGTTATCGGCATCGAGGTAAATAAATCACACGAACACGTCGTAGCTAAATGTTTCGGAGCTTTAACGAACAAATAACAAAAAAGAGGGATAAAACAGTAAGGAACAAAAAGAAACAGAAGCATAACAAAAACAAATGTTGGCAAATACTAAATTCAGTTTAAAAGTTCGGCGTAAAGGAAAGGGAGGAATAAAAAACTCGTTGTGAATAGAACAAAAGGAAGCAACACATACGAGAAACATCGATAGGTAATCGAGGACAGGCTAGAACGGATCCGGAACAGGAAAAGAAATACTAATATAATGCATAACAGAAAGGTAACGCAAAAGAGAAAAAAAGATAAAGCAGCTGAGAGCGAGAGACTGGCACGGGAAAGCCGCCTAACTTCGGTTGACTTTCTCGATTGTGTTTGGATGTTGATAAAGCGCGATGGTAGCTTACCTTCGCGCGGAAAACAGACTACACATGCGTAACAAATGGTCATTTAACTGGTTGTGGGTGTGATGTTTTGTTTTCTAAATGTATTAATCCAGTATCGTCTCTCACGAAGCGCTAACCGACGATTTGAACGCAATAGTGAGGCGAACACGTTCATACCAAAGTGAGAAGTAGACCTCGAAATGCCCGAAATCAATTCACTGGATGTGCACATACTGCAACGTATATTTTTACCCACTTCGAACACAAGCCAAGATGGTGTTGAAGTCCGACATATCTCAACCGTAGCTGGTAAAAGTTTAAACTCCTCCAAACTCCTCTCACCAGTGCTGGAGAAATAGTACAGAAACGAAAAAAATGCGAGTAGCAAGAGAGAAAAAAAAAACAAATAAACTTGTCATTCTCATCGGTCGCAACGGAGGCAAGCGCAAAGCTAACAAAAAAACATGTGCAACAACCCGCATCCCCCAAGGAATATATTTTGCTCACAATATTATTTAATCTAAGTTTACGAATAGAACTGATCGACTGAAGAAGGACTGAACATTGAGAGATGGTGAAATAGGGCGAAAAAAGCCGCACGTTATGAAGAAAGTGTGCTATATGAACAAGAAAATAATAGGGAATATTATAACACTGAATATTAACATCTCCATAGTTGCACAGTGAAGCAATCCTTCATCACAAGACCAAATGATGAAATAGCATGCAAGAAGCACACAAACAACTAATTAATACCGAACAATAAGCAGTGCAAATGGAAACGAAATGAAATAACACACAGTCGAAAAGTGACGTGTGAACAGCAAAAAGAGTAATTGAAAAACGTACAGAATGCGCCGTGTGTCCCCAAAAAAAAAACTTTGCCTAGGGAAGAGACGAGGGCGAGAAAGAGAGAATGCGGGAACGAATGAAGAAGGGAAAATAAAGCGTTAATAATCAATCATCAGCGCTGCCGTCAGCTTCCTCCCGACTGACGGGTTTAATGTTTTTGCTTTGACAAGATGACAGCAATGGCGGCGGGTTGTTGTGCCCATCGCGAATTGGCACCGCACACTGCGCTTTTGTTTTGATCGAACAAATTAGCCGGCCGTTATAGATTTCTTCCTCACGCTATGCGTGTGTGTGCGTGTGGTGTTCTTTCCTTTCGTTTTTGGGGGGAGGACCGATTGCGGGGACGAATGAAAATACTTCGAATTCCTTTCCGTGCGGGGCGTGCGCGATTCTTTATTGATGCAATGAATCCCCGACCGAGGGGGGGACCGCCATTCGATCAAGCATGACAAGCGAACGGTGCACCAATTTCGAACCGATCGGATCGATCGGAGCAGTTAATGCAATCATGAGTCTAATTTAGCCCTGTTAGGAGGGTGTGCTTGTGACGGCGCGCTGCACGAGAGAATTCGCCAGCACGATGGTTCCCAGCCCAGCGTCAAGATGTCTGCCACGGGTTTCGAGCGATCATTTTCGCGCACACCAAGCGGGAGGGAAGGCGGAAATGGTTCTGGCGGATCGTCAATTGGCACCCGCGCTACTAAAAACCCCTCGCCGTGTGGGTGGATGGGTGCATCATACGACGACAGTATGTCTCCCGTGACCGCCGGGCCCTGGGTGGACCTGGCCAGCGGCCATCGCTAACATTCCACCCGGCACGTACGCAGCACTGCGCATCCCGTTTATGTGCAGTCAATCGATCCAATTGATGTTGCTCCTAAGCCACCCAGCATGTATGCTCTCCACAACGTGGAGAGGAAGCTAACGAAGGGCCACCGCAAAGTGGACCGGTGGAGCGGTTCAACGCGATCAAGTTCACGCGCGAACAGCAAGCATTACTTGATCTTTCTTAATTGACGGTGTGCCCTATCGCGACGTCACTGACGCCCCGAAAACCGATCGTACGATCGGAGGTAATCAATTAGCGAGCAACCGACGAATGGGCTGGCTTAACTTCAGCACTCTCCTCCAGCATTAACTTCCTCGGCCCGGTTTCCTGATCGCACCGAATCGGATGATCCATGACCACATACGCATATGTGACAGTTTTTACAATTTCTGTTGTTGACAGATACAGATTTGTTTTATTCCTATTTTATATTATTCTGGATGCTTTCTTCATAAACGTCTTACACCCCATATGATCTTCCCAAAACGGATTTCTGATATTTAAAACCACGTTCTTGTTCCTGAAGATGTCACTTCCAATCCTGCTGTCATCATTATTGGGCTATAGTTGGGATATAGTTAAGCTACCCACCCAGATGTATTCATCCGATCGAAGGGCCAAGCGCTGATGCTCTGTAGATGCCTTTAATTTTTATTAAGTAACCAACAAGAAAATTAATTTCTACCAACAACTCAGTCTCTCGACTAATTACCCTTATCCCATACTGAACCATTTACTAGTTTTCAGTTTAGAGCACTGGATGGGTTATAATTTTCTGCATACATTACTGCTCGTTAGCGATCGTTAATAAAGGCTACTCGAATCTGTCAAGCATACATTCCAAGCCCGATATATTGTAGATCCCGGTTTACCACTACTGTACGACGCAAGAACAGACGATCCCCTTCTGACACACCTCTCTTATCGCGCTGGCACAGCCACACAAAGGAATTAATCGATTGATTATTGTTTGTGTACTGCGTGTGCGGCGGAATCGTGTGTTGCGCCGTTGTTTATTCACCCCGAGACTCATCTCTTGCACTTCCTGCCTGCCGACCCGGATCATGTGTAATTGTGGGTAGTACTACACCAGTAGTATGTAGCACACGAATGACGCAGCGGTAATGATGAGCGGCTGCTGCCGTACGCCCAGACCGGCCCTTCGCTCGGCGGCTGCTCCTGAGGGCCTTCGCGCTTATCAGCGTGCATCGGCGCAGCAGATCGCCTTCTTTGGAGGACAAGTTCAGGCACAAACACAAACAATCGCGCCGCCAAATGGCGCATTACGCAAAAAAAAAAGATGACGATTTCCCTCCGCCGGTGCAACCTGCAGGTTAAGTACAAAAACAACTCCCCGCGCGCACTGGAACTGCTTGCCCAATATAATTGGTGCCTTGCTATTGGCCATTGCCGGTTGTCGGACGAGCCCCTTACTACGCGACGCTGTTGACGCTTACGCGGGCAGGAAACCGGTATTTCTGGGTATGGTTCATTACTGACGTGCGCACCATCGGATCCCAGGAACTGACCCAGCTAACTCACAAATTCAACGCCTAACCTCATTAGTCATCCGGCTTGGTGTTTGGATCGATTAAATGCTCCGATAAATTCTTCGAACTACGAACAACACAAAACCTGTCAACGCTTCCTGCCTCAACCACGTGGTCTAGCAGGCGGCGGCGCCCATTTGTGTCACCGTCACCGACACTCGACGTTCCCATGGCAACAAGACAAAGTTCGCAGAAGGCTGAACTGTAAAGAATGAATTATTGGCAGCCTTTTTGTTTTCCTCTTAACACAGCCTTTGACGGACAGCAAGTGCCGACAGCCTTCAATACGCTCCGGATAAACAACCAAAGCACGACACTTTGCCGAGTGAAAATGCATCCCAAAGCGGGCGAAATCTTCGGCGGTTGAAGATTTACGGGTGGTCCCGGCAACCTTCCACCTTCCCTAACCACGTGGAACGAATTTCTCTTCTAAAGCCAGCAAGCCTTCCGGCGCATCCCCTGGGCCGGCAGACGTGCAGGAGATGGAAAAAACAGGTACGTCCAACAAAACCGGCAAAGATGTGTTTGCTTTAATGATGATTGAAAATCACTTCCATTTCGGTGTCGGTACTTTTCCACCGCCAGAGCTGTGAATGAACGCACGTAGTCCGTAAAAGTTGGCAGGTAAGTGGTGATGACGGCTAACCTGCTTATCGGCACTTCCCGGAACAGACCGGCACGGTAGGATTTGTACCCGGCACAAACAAAGTTTGCCGATAAAAGTGTGATCCTTTCTTTTGTCTTTTTGTTTGGTGTATCGTTGTGTCTAGATACAACTTGTTCCTGGAACTTGTGTGCCATTCTCAGCATTCCTAACCTAACTTCGCGCCCGGTGCAAGGAGGTCTTGGGCGGCCACGCTAGGCGACGTTTCTGATGATGACGATGGATCCAAGCAACCAACGCATCGATGATCCACAACAGAAGATATCTATTTTTAACTAGATCTTGACTCTGACGATCGGTCAGCAGACGCCGAGCAGACGGTGTGACACAGTTTTCTACCTCCCCAAAAACTGCACTTCAGGTCTGATTTGTGTACGACGTGAGGACACCACGATCGGGTGTGATCTTTTTTTTCCTTCTTCTTTGCTTTCTTTATAAAAAGATTGGACATTCGACGATGCTCGTGTGGTTATGATTTAAGTTCTCTGCCAAGTTACATCAGCCGTTTACGTACGCCATTCCCACACTGACATAGGTCTGTGTGCACCACACGGTGCAGAACGTCGGCAAACCGAAGTCGGATCTCATTCGTGAATGAACTGGGCCAGGTACACACGATCTATATGCAAGTTTTTTTTTCTTTTTTTTGGTTTGTTCCCTTTCCTCCCTTCGTTCACTTCGTTGATCCCGTGACGGGGTGCAACGCGGCATATTGCCACCGGCGAGGGGTCGCCTGTTTGCTTAACATAGGTGTTTTCGGTTACCGGACTCTGTATCTCGTGCGGCTCGTCGAATTGGTACAGTTCCAAGCGCTTACGTTTGCTTTTGTAGCCAGTCATTTTATCAAACGACAACAAAAAAATAAATTAAACACCTTCGAATGCAAAGGAAAGGGCGCGTAAAGCGCAACCTACTCGTTCGGGCCAGGTAGCGGAGGCAAAACCCCGAATGTTGGGCGGCAGAAGGTCGCGTTCTGTGCTGACTACCGGAACTGTCTTTATTGCATCACCTCCTGCACGGTGCCGTACACGTGCTTTACAGTGCTGTTAGTGGTCTAAAAAAAAACACACACACACACTTGGCCGGTAATTTTTGGCGGCTACCCGTTGGAATGGCACGCTGCATGATGCAATTTGTGGCGGGAATTTCTTGGGAATGAAGGTCGCATTGGAAGCGGAGGTAAAGTATGTAGACTAAGTGCACACTAGCGAGTCTCGTAAAGCTGCACATGGAGCGTTCAGGCCGCTTCTAGTCGCCACAGCAATCGAGAACCGGCATCTGGTTCCGCCGTCTGGTTCATCATCATCATCATACAAAACGTCATAAACATTTCAAAATATTATCATTACTAACTATGCACCGAGCCGGCCAATGGGTCCTCATTCCACTGGCCATCCTGGCATTCCCGCCCATCGCAAATGGCCGTCCGCTCGGCATCGTAAAACATTCGCCATCGCAAAACGAGCATAATGATGATGTAAAATCGACCGCCGCCGGGAAGCACCCTGGCACAGTCGCCGAGCGCTCCAAATGATTTACCAGGCCGGTCTGGGGTAGGGTTGGAGGTGCAGACCGGCTCATTAAGGGTGTAAAATTTAACTGCCCAACGCCGGAACGAATGGGTTTTCGCCGGCACCGCTCCAGGTCCCTCGGATCGGATCACGCCGGTTCGAAGCCGAACGGAACTGGACCCAATGAAGACCCGCCCGCCGGTGTTGCGAATTCATCGTTATCGCCCGGTTCGGCTTAATTGATACGGACTGCACCACCGGGACGATCCGAGGACGAGCGATAAACGAAGGGCGAATGAAAAAAAAAACAAATCTCGCGAAATGCCACCGCCGTATTTTCGTCCGGGTTCTGGTTCCCATCAGGGCGACAGGACCGGAGCAGTGTGTCCCGCAATCAATATCCCCCGGGCATTGATGATATAATTCAATCAGCATTCGATCCATGCGTCACGCGTGGTCCGCCAACGTACGGGGTGAGCCAAAATCGGCAATTGATTTGATTGCCGCGGGAAATTCCTTCGCCCACAAACATGCGCCACCGGGCCGCGTGTGACGCAGTGGACGCTATTTTGGCCCATCGCTGGTGCCACCGGTCCAGGGTCCAGAGTCCAGTTTGTGGGGTGATGCGACGAAGAACGCTCCTGGCGTAGCTTTCGCACGGGTCAGCATCGCGTTTGGCGCTGGGCGGAATTTGAAATGGAATTTCAAAGCTTTAGTAGTTTTCAATTAGAGTAGGCCAGTTTGATTGGGGGAAAAGGACAGCTGATACAACAGTCACACACTCCTGGGACCAACTTTCCGATATTATTTTAGCATATTAGGTAGCTTTTAAGATTTATAAACCATTTTCATCCAATCCTGAACATTTCCCACATTATCTCTGAAAATCGTATCATGCTATCGTATAAAATTCTCACTCATTGATGAACTGTCATTTTATGATAGTATTACTACCTGTTGCGTTTAAGGTACAAGATTGACAACTCACGCTGGCGGAATCGATATGTTCGAATTTTCATTCAACCAAACATCCAAATCACTTTATGGTTGGGTGGAAAATCTTCCAGATTGAATTGAATTGACTGAATTCAATGATTAGTTGGTTTGAGAAGAAGGTTTCAGGACAGGAACGAATAAAACGCATTACACTATAACATGACAATAACGCAACCCAAAATATCCACCAGTGCGTAAACCCAAAAACAAAAACTTTGTTTTGAAAAATGAAAATGCTCGAGATTTCGTCCAGAAAACCGCGCCACCCCGCGGGCACGCGCGGTATGTGACAAAAACAAAATTAATTGAGACGCGCGAAGCAGGCGGCACAAACGCAGAATCGAATTCCATCGACGGTCGGCCTGATAATTGGCACTATTGCGCATTAACCGATGGCGGAACGGCAACGTAACAGGCCGCCGCCGATCCGCCGATGTCCTTCCTTCTTCGCGTACCGTTCGTTTGAGGCAGAAGTAAAGAGAAAAAAAGCTAAAAGCTGAAAGGGCCAAAGGCGACACACGTTTTGATCGTGCGTACCGTGTCGAGGACGTTGTTGTAGTAGTGGGAAGGGTGGGGCATGGGGCAAAAACAAAAAGTTCGCCAAAAGGAACAAAACAAGCAACCGAACGAACCGACATGAACCCTGAAAGCCTAGTCCAGCCATGTACACGTCAAAATGTCAACCTCTCGGCTCTCGGTTGCGCCTGTTCCTGCCCTGCTTGTTCCAATTAGTTGGGTTAGGTTTTTTTTTTTTGTTGGGAGTACTGAGTCATGCGTGCGGAGACGACCGAAATGAGTCCAAAACAACGGCCACTGTGTGAGAGACGTAAAACACTATCACCCAGATCTTGAAGCACCGGATTGGGCGATCAGGGGAGGGCAGGCAAAAGATCGCAGCGGCAGCCAGCTTGGAAGATCGCAACCGTCGCGTCAAAACAACACAACATTTCGGGGCGCTACACACACGCGACCTGCGTCACGCACCGACCAATCCGTAGTACGGGTGCCGAAGATCACCAGCGGCAGCACCAAAAACAAGGCAGCAACAAACAGCCGTTTGGATCCACACGTGCGCCCGGAGCGAATTGGCGAACGGAAAGAAAATTTCAACGTAAACAAAGATATAAATTAATTGGCCGCCCGATGATGCTCGCCGCCATGTTGGCACGGTTTGTTTTGTTTTATTTAGTTTTTTTTTT
>JXXA01007995.1:0-12121 GCA_000956255.1 Anopheles punctulatus
GTTGTGGTATTTTTAAAGATAGCGTTTTGCAAAACCAACAACCCCAGTCATAATGCCTTCAATAATTACATACGGTTCGAGGCTTCGAAATCCGTCTTCAGAGCATAGGTTTAAACAAACCCCAAACCCTTGAACTCACTTCCGGCTGGTGTGCGTGATCCTGAAATGTGAGAAGCTACAAATACCGTCCCATAACATAACAAACACACTTCTATGAGAACTATAAAATAGCGTCGCATCGCTGTTTAAAAGTGACGCCTTTTAAATACGTTCCCATCGTACTCGCTCGATCGCAGGGGCACGATCGCAAAATGTGTAAAACACTGCTACAAACATCACCACACCACTCACCACCCTGCAGCGCTTAATGTCAAGGATTCGTCGGTCCGTTGGGGTGAGCTTGGGCGAGCTTCGATCGGATCCGATGGCACGTGGTGGAAATTAAATCGACAGGGAGTTTGATCGATCGCCCGAGTCACACCGATAACATCGTGCTGCGCATTGTGTGTTTGTGTATGCATCCGGAATCCGAAAGGGATTCGTAGTGTCGAGTGGAGCTTGCACGTTTTGCTGCGGTTTTGGAACAAGGCTAATAGGTCATGCTAATCGTCGCTTCTTGTGCACAGTTTTTTTGCGGCAACAGGATGCTGGTCCGAACCGCTCTGGGCGTTGAGATTCGTGCGTGCCAAAACTAATGGATCATTTTTCATCCACGACGCTCGAGGGGATGTTATTTAAACCCTCCCCCAGGGCCGTGTATGCATCTTTGGTCATCCTTTTTGGCAATACCAAAATTGGCAAAAAATCTCATTCTCATCCCACATCCGGTAGCGCGGGAATTTCTTTTGTGCTCGGATCGTTCGTCTCTTCTCTGGCGGGATGTGTGTCGAATGGTATTGAGCTTGTGCTTTTTATCATCTTCTATATTCGGTTAGTCATCAAAAGGTTCGTATTTTTAATGACACTCCACGCCTTTCCGTCAAACAAATGAGATTGGATTTATTGTTATTTTTATGGTGAAGTATTTGATTTTTTATTGTTTTTGATGTTTTAACTGCTTTGGAGAAAAAATCTGATCATTAACGATCTTTTTTTATTATCTTTGCTATGGTCAGTTTTAGCACTCTTCGTACACATTTTGACCGTACAATAGCGAAGAGAATCTTGCCTTTTGTGCTTCATTTTTTATCAACAGAAAAATAATAAAAATTCCCATAACTCGTCATAGTTTTTTTTCCCACCCTTCCCGTAATCAATCGATTCCGTGCATGAAACCTTTAAGAAATGAAGCCATTAATCAATGAACGACGCCAACGTATCTCGCACTTGTGGAACGTCACGGTGTAATTGATTTTCAATCCCCACGAGCCGCTCATAATTTGTTAGCTTAGCTCGAACAACTGCTTCGGAATCGATCAACTTGCGCGGAATCGATCAACCCCATTGGAAATTAGATGCATTTGAGGGTACAGTAAAACTTGAGCATAACGGTTCACTCCCAACAGCAAGGGTTGAGTTAATTTCTTAATTAGATCGGTCGCATTTGAAGACGCACCAGAAGAGATGCTGTACGAATTAAATGCCAGCTACAAACCGGTCGATTAAATCAGATATTCGGAGCAGCTAATTAAACCACGTCCCTCTTAAACCAGCTCAACGCGATGCGAGATTTGAGACATACAGGATGCCCTAAGGCCCGTTTTACGATCAGCTTGAAACGGATCGGAGCATAGGGGAGGAAAAATAAATCAAACTGCAGTGGACAATTACAAGAAGACCATCATATTGTTGTGATGAAATATTTAAAAAAAACCTCTGACCTTGAGTTGCAGGCCGGTCTGTCTACGGGCTCACCACGTTCACAAATTATGTCAAAAAACGGTCAAAATCGCGCCCCGTTGCGTCTCCTATCGTTGCACGTATGGTTCACGCACCGAAGACGTAGCGCTCGCCGACGACGAACATAATACCGCCACGGGAGCGATGGAACTGAGGGAAGCTTGCTCTCGTCAAAGGGCGTCTAAATGCCACCGGCCAAAGCTCGTCCGCAAAGTAAGAGGAAGAATTTCGGACGCACAGTTTGGACGGCTCCGGTTTTGGAGCAACTCGTTAAGTAGCGGGATTGATGCAGACCGAACGATCCGACGTCGTGTGAATGGGTGATCTTAAATTGATTGGATGATCGCCGTGTCACTCGTGGTGCGTAAAAAAAAAACGCTACTAAAAAATAATAGAGAGGACAAACGTATCACCCCAAAAAAGCATCGCATCAGAATGCTCTCTGTCCAGTGGGTGAAGGGAGATTTTTCACGGGATCTACGTAGTTCTGTTGTTCGTGAAGCGACGCGTCGCGCAACCTTCAACATGGATCATTCCCACACCGTCGGATAGTTTTTAGTGGATATCCCATAATAATCGCTCAAAGGGTAAGCGGATTTTTGAATGAATTTTCACATAAGTAGTTGTTATTATTTGTTCGAAAGGTGACCTCATCGTAATGGAGTGGCAGTTCGCGGTTCCACAATCACCGTTCCCATGTTGATCGATTTTGAATGATATGGTAAAAACGAGTCATTTGTAATGACACACGTGGATCTTGTTTTCAGTGGTACAGTGTAGTGGTACAAATGTAGATGTATTTTTATTGCATCTGTCGATTTTATGTTGAAGAAAAAAACCGATTTATTTAGAACCATATGTTTGGTGCTAAAGTATAGATTTTTTATAGATGAGAATATCAACTGATCGTACATAGTTCTTACTTACTCGTCATCATGGAATGAAACCTAGTTTTTTTTTTAAGTAATTTTGATCAAACTTAAATAGTATCAGAATGAGTTAGCGGGTTGTAATAATTGAAAATTTGAGCCGCTTCTGAGTGATCAAGCCGTCAAAGTGTGGCATGGTATTGATTTTTTTTGTCATAACGTCTTTGAAGGAAAAATGATCACTATATGTAAGTTGGATCATGCTCAAAAAAATGAAAAATATTTGCCCGACAAAGTCAGGTTGAATGTATAGGTTGTGTACTATTGAGTCAGACTTATTCTTATACGAAATCTGTTATCAATTTAAACTACAACAAAACGAATAAAAACGTATAATCAAGATCGCATTTAGGCTTCGCCGGCAGCTGACTCGTTAGTAGTAAGGAACATTAAAAAATAATAGCACACATTTACTCAAAATGGAACTCGATTTGTGGTTTGGTGATTTAAACGACAACGCATGTTTGTTAGTCCTCGGGCATGTTTTTTCCCCTATTATCAAATGAAGATTTCTCACCAATGCTTCCCGGTGGTGTGCTAGGAGCGGTGTTGGTGGTTGCCGTTGTGTAATCATGATTTTGTTTTACATTTCGAAGATTAAGACACCCTAGAGCTGTTCCGCAAAGCAACCGGGTCGGGCGTTTGCTTCATGTCACATCCATTAGAAGACGCAACGGCTGAACGTGGTGTGGCCCTGTGCCGTTACTATTTCCGCTTGGTTTTTTTTTACGACGAACCGGTAATTGCGGGCCACGATAACGGCAGCCCGAAGGGGGAAACCCATTAATGCATCTCCCAGACCCGAAACCCCAAAGGGGGGCACGTATGCTCGCGGATGATGGAAAACTCTCAAGAGGAAAAATCAGTGTGAGCGAACCCGTGATGTGATCTAATCACCATTAAAAGCGAAGCCACACGTTCCGCCGATCGTTCGTTCACAACCGAATGCCATTCTTTCCAGCAACAACGTGCCAAGCGCAAGAACTGTGCCAATGTGTTTGCAATGATTGCTGCGATGGTGTAGATGAAACCACTCGAGGGGTAGCACTTTTACTTTCGCCTTCGGTCAATCATCGTCACACAAAGAAAGCAAATTTTCATCTTCATTGCAAACGTCCGCGAATCTCCGTCCCGCGGTGTCCTTTCTAGCCGAAGGGTGCTGCCTGCCGTTTTTCCGCTTTGTGTGTTGCATTTTCTTTCGCCTGGTTAAAACCATGGCTCAAGATTGGAAATTGCTGCCCGTCGCCACGGCTTCATTTACCAATCAGAGATAGTGCGGGAGGTAGAAAAATAGAGTGAAAGAGAGAGAAAGAGAGACAGAGACAGAGCAGTCAATAGCGGGGACGTATTTGTTCGTAACCGTTCCTTTATCCCCGTGGAGCTGTGGAATCCGGTGGCAATTAGGGTGCAATTGCAGCGCACCAGCAACGTTTCCTTGCTCCCTTTTTTCACAGTGGCTTTAATGCGCACGGTGTCGCGTGGGGGTGCACTGAAGGACAAATCGGTTGCCATGGAAATGAAAGAAAATTGCTTTGAAATGAAACCAACCCGAGGGAGAACAAAAGGCTAACAGACAAGAGCTTGGTTCATTTCCTTCAATACGGTACTGTAAAGAGGGTTAGTTTGGATGCAAAATACGTGAATGCATTCCAATCTGCGCCAGGTGAGCAGGAAATGCTTCGCATACAAACGTTTCGAGTGATTTAAATTATTCAAATCATTCGAATCGCTACTATACAGTCCGCCGATTTTTTAAAAGAAACTCGCTTTTTCAACCCCGTTTTTGACAATTTTATAATTTGGTCCTTCAAATCAAATAGTGTAATTTAAAATAAATTTCAAAAAGGCAAATAGACACTAGTTTTGTATAAAAATTGCAGGTTTTAAATTTTCCAAAGTACAAGCAATTCGTTCAATCCAACTTATAAATGTGATCGATTTGACTCACTTATTAAAAGCCGCTCATTCTTCGGCGGGGTTTTCTTTGTCTCTATTGATCGCTCTTCCTTGCCACAAATGCGGCCCAGGTGGCTTAGAAAGCGTTCGAAACGGCTGCGGATGATCAACCATTAAAAATAAGTCAGGAGGTTAAACCCGCTCGCCCGCTCCGCTTCTGCTAGCAAAACAAACGCCGCATCCAATAATTAATGAACCACGGACTGCGATATGCAACCTGTCTCACTCTCCCCCTCCAGGCCTCGAAGGCAAAAAAAAGCGGTTGGAAAATCATATTACGATCAGGAACAGTAGCGGCACACTGCACACTCTATTATGCAAACATAATTTGGTTGGGTTCGGTGCTGCTGCTGCTGCTGCTGCGGTAGTGAAGCGTGGTTCCCACAGAAAAGTACGATTCGTTCGAGACGACGGAACGGAGCGCCCTAGAAGAAGCCCCATAATCAAAGCATAAACTTAAGTAAGTACCGGTACCAGAGAGATAGAGAGAGAGAGGGGGGGAGAAAAAACCCGGGACATTAAAGCGCTAAGCACCGACGGGGCAGGGATGAACAGCTGGCGTGTCTGCACAGGAAAGGATTAGTGTCGGATGAAGGATTTGCTGCCGTTGTTCATTTGTTTATTTAATCGACGCGCTCGTTGTTTGCGGTGAAAGATGCATAAAGAGATATATAGGGCAGACGGGGCATGCAAAGACATGAAAGAACCATGGATCGATGGGATCACCTTTTCCCTTTTTCATTCATTCATCTCCAGCTTTACAACCATGATTGTCAACAGCAAGGGTGGATGGAATGGAATATGCGTTTGGCCTGATTTAATGATTTAATTTAGCCCACGTTCTTGGTACGAGCAGAGTCGGCTGCTGCCATTGTGTAGTCCGGTTATTATTACAGCCACCGATCGTGATCGATTTTACGCAGCTGCTGGATGAACCAGTCTTTGTGTCGCGCGTTGTCGAACGCAAAATTAGGTTTTTATTCCATAGCCCGGCGGTGGCGACGATCACGACGTTGTTTTATTGTTCAATTTTCCAACCCACCTCCATCCGGTGCTGGCCAGCTGTTGTTTAGCGGGTCGGGCTGTAGAAATTGTGTCAATAAACTTCAAGCGACAAGAAAAACAGTGTTTCATCTTGTTCGATGCGGGACAGTGTCTAAAAAGCGAAGGCAAAAACAAAACAGTAGTTAACGCTGTTGCTGATCAGTTTGTTTCGCGGATGAAGTAATAGATGTTTGCCATCCATTTTCGGCACTAATGTTGTAGCGTTAAAATTTATGATGCAAACGTTTGTTTTTCTTAATAATTTATCATCCTTTTCACGATGAGAGCGATAGGCTTTGTAAAGCGAAAATTAAATCGAATCGCCAAGAAAATGCTGCCAAAAATTTATTCACATATTTTGTTTTACCTCATGTTTTTGTTTAACAATCCCGACCAAGTTAATCATTTTCATGCATCGTTTGATAGTAAATGTGAAAAGATTATCAATTCAAGGTGCTCGTACCCACCGGCTTATGTGCTTCGGGGTTTTGATTATTCAACTCAGCCTCTCGGCCATGCGAATAGACAAACACCAATGCATAATACGCACACATGATGAATTGGTGCAAAAATTAGCTTCTTCTGCAGCTGCTGCCTAGCAATCATTTATTTTAGGGCACCTCCAGCACCGAAAAGTGCATCATAAGTACACCGCCGGCTCGGTTTCGTAAAGCCGGCAATCTGCACCGACGCGAACCGATAAAGATTGTTTCTCTTTCTCTCGCTCTTCTCATATGTTAATCGTGAAAGAGATACACACACACACACAGATAAACATGAGGCAAAGAAAGTGAAACTAGCAAGCCGCGATCGCATGATGATGATGATGATGATGAAAAGGTGAATATGCTTCGCCAAATCATCCCCCCCTCCTTCGACCTGTTCCATCACCTGTTTGACCATGCATTAAGTTTCAGTTTCATTTTTCCGCCTACTTATTGGAGAAGGTGTTTTTTTATTTTATTTATCTCAGACTGAACTATATGTCGGTGGCTGCACAGCAAACGCATTTGCGCGAGCCTACATTCGGTGGCAGCGGGCAGTTTGCTCTTTAAAATTAAATTAAACCACCTTGTCCAAGATCGCTCGTCCAAGAAACGAAGCCAGGAGGACTTTCTTTTGGAGTATGATTTTTTCCCTTTTTTTCGAAATGCGATAAATTTCCTCTCCGAATCGGGTCTTGTTTGCTACGTTTATTTGTGTGTCGGTTTTGCGGTGGAACGCGTCTCCGTCGACGATAACAGTGAGGAAATAAAAGTTCGCAATCCGGTTGTCGTTCAAAAATGCAAACCGAGCACAAACCAACCACGCACACCGGCACATTGCGGCTGGAATGGGAGAAATCCAAAAAAAAAAGTCAACGAAAAGGAAGAAACGAAATCCCGAGCATATGTACACAAAACGCGGACTGGAAAACCGATCGTGAGGCGAAAGGTGGACCGATTTTTCCACCACGCGCGATACGGCCGTGATCGACAACGGCGAGTCTAAAAGGAGTTTGTGTACTTTCTTTGGGGGGGTAACTTTCATCCACCTCACACACCGGCCGAGTCTGGGCTGTTTTGGACTGAAACAGCAGGGGGTATGGGAGAACCAAACATGACGCCACTAGCTGTAGCAGCAACAGCAGCAGCAGCAGCAGCGTCTGACCCTACCGACTGGACGTGAAATTGATTCGAAATCGAAATCACACCGACTGTGTCTGCGGTGTCCGTTACGACTTCCCAACCCCGCCGATGAAAAAGCTCAAATCGATCGTTTATCAATCGTCCGTGTGCTCGAGATGCCGTCTTCGGAACGACTCAACGCCTCACCGTCATTCACACGTCCAGCTGGTTCGGCTTCCTTCTCATTTTGGTTGCGGGCGGGCCCTTTCGAGCCACCGATTGACGTTCGATTCCGGCTTGAACGCGCGTTTTGTGTGGTTCAATCAACGTCTTGTGCACCACATTTTATCGACCGGGTCATGGTCTGGAATGTGACAAAAATTGTTCCACGGTTGGTGGAGCTGTGAAGTGAAATGCGTTGCATCGTTTCAGGTTTGTCTACACCTGCACGCCTTCCCATTTGGAAGAAAAGATAATGTGTGTGATGGATTTCAACGCGGATGAAAAGGGTTTTAAAGGGTTTCAATTATGATCCACGGTCTTGTGGTCTTCCTTTCTATTGTGAAATGATTTAGCAGCAGATCGTTTTCAAGGGATAAATTGATTCGCTAATCGATTGACGAACAATCATCCTTGGTTGTCAATTTGCCGATGTGAAGGGAGCATCGATTGGTTTCAATCGGTGAACGATTTAATGATCTTGATTTTTTATAATTAATGACATTTTTTCAAACTTGTTATTTATTATTATTTTTTAAAGCTGACTCCTTTGATTATTTTTGATCGAAGTCGTCGAGTAAATTTTACTTTAATTTATACTCGTTGAGGTGGAGCATAAAATATTTATCGGTTAAACCTTTTCCGCTACAACTTCCCCGATCGGACGCTTATTCACCGTACATTACCACTCCCTTTTCGTCGCATTATCGAACCGTTGCCAGTGCCACGCAATCGCTTATTGGATCACTTAAGACAACTCTTCCGGTTTCTTATCCAGCCCTGCGTGCGAGGCTAACGAGCCTCAATTGAGTGTGCGGCTACGCCACTTGCACTCGCTCCCAAAGCAACTGCTATCAATGTCTCCAAAAGCGACATACCGGTTACTCATGTGTGAGATACACGTCGGACGACGAAACCCGTTCAAATGCACTGGGAGGAAAGTGCATATACAAATGCATACAGTAGTAGTATGCATGAGTGTGCGGTAAGCGAAAAATACTCAAGAAAATGAAACACTACTTTATTTTACGTAATTAATACTACGGTATGACTTTTACCTGCTTCTGATACATTTTTAAACGTAGTCGAAACAAGTACACAATTATGAGCATACTATATATTAACTAAAATAATTTTAAAACACCCAATTACTCACTGCCACTTTGCTTTACGATTTTCCTTCGCACCTCTTTATTGCCCTTCATTCATTGCTTGAAGGAATTGTGAAGTGTTCGGAACGAGGAGACATCCGTCACAATAGTGATTTGCCAAATTGTGCCCACCACCAGTTGCACTTACAACAGGCACCACCCACCGCCACGGCGAAATCGCTCATGTTTGACCACCCGTTTGCACGCCCTAGGGACGGCATAAAATTTCAATTAGAATGCTAATTATTGCGCTCGTCCACCCTTTCCGCCCCTGGCGGCGCGCATGGATTAACTAGGGTGGGGAAGTGCGCTGATGAACTGCGCGGAGACCATAAATATGCGGCCAAAAAGCATGCTCAGTCGCGGGCGCGCGCGCGCACACCCTCTTAAACGTCACGTTTGAAAGTGAAACAAACACCTCCATGAGCAGTGATTTACTTTTGACCACCGGGACCAGCTGTTGGGGTGGGTTTCCGTTTTTATTTTCAATTTTTTTCCCCCTTTCTGCTTGGTACCGGATGGGGTCTCGCAGTGGAAAAGAAAAGCGAAACCCGCATGGAAAAAACGCACACAAAACCACAACATTTTTTGAGGTATTTTGTCATGGGAAAATCAGGTGCTCTCCCGGTGCGTCGTGTCCAACGTGTGAAGGTGAGTCGAGGCGAGCCAAACATGATTTTGAATGAGCAATTTAAATTTGCCACCACACCGGCCAGAGGTGTTTTGTTGGTTTGGTTTATTTGTATTTTTTTTTTGGGGAGGTTATGCAATTCGGAAACGGCAATAAATTATACACTTTTTGTTTCGCTCACACTGCATCGCTCCATTTCCCAGCGGAAAACAACGGCAGCGATCGTCGTGCTCGGGACTAGAAATTATTTAATTAAGAACAAACTGGACGCACACCCGCTGCTTGCATATGGGGTTGCTTTCGTTTGCCGATTGTTTTCCTTCTTTTTTATTCTAGGAACGTATTTGGGTTTCATAACAATTGCATATGGGCACATTGGTTTTTTTTCTTTTTAATTGCACAATCCCGAACATACATTCTAGGGCGTTTAGGGGTGGTCTTGATGGTGGTTAATTCACTCATTTACTCCCTTTTTCCCGTAAACGAAAGAATCGCCGGTGCATTAGCGTACTCTCGCATTGCGTTTTCATTTTTTTTTAATACATTTGCATGTTTGCTGTGTGAAGGTTGCGTTTGCGTTCACTGTTTTCCATCCGTTGGCGAACTGGTTTCCGTGGGCCACACACTCTACCGCATTGTTTTCGACCACTGCTCTGTATCTGGTATGCTAATTAGAATGAGATCGTGTGCAGTTTTTTGACACAAATTCGGGTCTGTTGAGTGTATTGTTTTTTTCTCTGTTTTTTATGAGGGAACGAGGTGGCTTATCGAGGTGTGATTTAGTTGGCTTTTTAGTTTTACACCGAATTTGAATGCGGGCAGACAAAGCAAATGGTCCGCAAAAATGTTGCAAAATTTTTGGTGCAAAGAGGGTATTGGGATGGTGTTTGAATTTTAATGCCCTGTTAATATTAGTCTGGGGTGATGTAATGTGAGCGGAATTAAGTATGATAAAATACTGCCCGAAGGCATGTACTCCATATTCCTTACATATTTTATGGTTTATTGGCGAAAAACTATTGGGTATTTACTTTCAACAATGATAAATAATTTCCTATTAACGAGAGCAATTAAGAATCATTGTCTTATACATTAATTAAAAATGAAGGTTATTATTTTTCAGCGATACATTTTGCCTATGCGTATAAAATTTAGTGTAGATAGTAAATATATTACATGTACTATACATTTGTACAGTTTCAACATGGAGAGAGAATGATATAGTGTCATAGAATTAAATTTATATCTGCCAAATCTGCAGATTTTTGCTGCCTAAAAGAGATTGTAATTGTATGCATGACTTTTTCATGACTACCCCCTTTAGACCTCTCCGAAATTAGTAATTCGTATGTGTGTGGTATTCAAAACTCGATCTCATGGTGAACGCCTGAGCCCTTTCCAAATCTTGACATCCCACCATATTGTCACGTTATCTGCGAGAACAAGCCTGTGGCGGGCTGTTGACTCGTTCTCATGCGTTTTGATTCTGTCGGGCTATTAGCGAACGCCAAGAACCTAACCTTGTTGGTGTAGAACTGGTAACTGGCGTGGCGTGGAATCAAGGCCAGTGAGTGCATTCTGAAGTGCCCTGGTTTTCTTTGGGACAACACCACCCGGCCCAACCGGCAGGACTTGTTTACTCGTGTTGGAAAGGGTGTATGAGTTTATTGTTTATACTTGGTTGATGGTTGTTTTAGCTAGCAAGTGAACGATCAAGTAACATGTCAATATTTAACAGGCTCAAATCACTTGAACACCAGCAGAGACACAGTTTAACACGAGCAACTTTAAACTCAACATATCAATGCACACTCCAGAAGACCTCAAGCGTGTCGTTGAGGAAGTCTCTCACAAAATAGAGCTCCAACGCCGCTCGTACCCGAGGCCAAACGGTTAACCGCGTGAGCATAAAAACCACCATAAGACAAACTTGTCTTCCTTTCTTTCCCTTCATATCGCGGAGAGGAAACGGTGGAACTCGCGGTAGCGTGATCCACGCGCACACACATCAACGATCGCATGAAGGAAAAACATAAAAAAATCAAGTGATCGTAATAATAAAAGAAATGGAGAGAGAAAAAAACAGGTTTTCCCTCCATCTCGCGCGCCTCCCTTTACTGACGTAACGAAACGGTCGACGGGGGAGGCAACGTCTCGCGATCGTTTCATGAAGACGGTGGCAACACGGTGGACGACCCGTTATGTAGACCAACCAAGAACGAACCCGTCCGCGTGCGCCAGACGCGTGCTTCTCGGGTGAAAAGCCACAAACCCTGCCTGCTGCTGGCTTGGATCGGATTGACCCACAACCCACTGCGAAGCGTATCCACTGCCGGCGAGTCACGAGTTCTAATGCCAAAAAGTGGCAGCAAAGCAGAGACGGTGGCAAAGAACAACAGACACGACGGACGTAACATTTTCAACATTCCTTTGCCGGCTCTTTGCGAAGGTGTGTCTGGCGGCCGAGAGTTCACAAGTTGATTGAACTTTGAAGAGGTCCTTTTTCGGAGCGTGTCCGCTGGCTGCCAATGCCAGGATGACACGGCTTAGGGACACAGCTCCCAGGAAATGTGCTACCTTTACCCGCAAAAAACTCGTTTTGAAAGCGTTTGCACCATACGAACCTTTTCGCGCTGTCGTTTTGTTTTTCTTTTACCGCTGGCTGGCTGGTTGGTTACGACCGGAACCCAAGATTCCAGACACGTTGCAGGAAAACACTCTTGCTGGAACGCAACAGCCGCTGGG